>SJYV01001891.1:0-14249 GCA_006410875.1 Neotragus pygmaeus
TCCAAAATCACTGCAGATGGTGACTGCAGCCGTGAAATTAAAAGACGCTTACTCCTTGGAAGGAAAGTTGCTACAAACTTAGAGAGTATATTCAAAAGCAGAGACATTTGCCAACAAAGGTCCATGTAGCCAAGGCTATCATTTTTCCAGTGGTTATGTATGGATGTGAGAATTGGAATGTGAAGAAAGCTGAGCGCCGAAGAATTGATGCTTTTCAACTGTGGTGTTGGAGAAGACTTCTGAGAGTCCCTTGCAAGGAGATCCAACCAGTCAATTCTAAAGGAGATCAGTACTGGGTGTTCTTTGGAAGAACTGATCCTAAAGCTGAAACTCCAGTACTTTGGCTACCTCATGCAAAGAGTTGACTTATTGGAAAAGACTCTGATGCTGGGAGGGATTGGGGGCAGGAGGAGAAGGGGACGACAGAGGATGACATGGCTGGATGGCATCACCGACTCAATGGACACGAGTCTGAGTGAACTTCGGGAGATGGTGATGGACAGGGAGGCCTGGCGTGCTGCAAATCATGGCGTCGCCAAGAGTCGGACACAACTGAGCAACTGAACTGAACTGAACGTTTGATTATTGAAAAGCATAAATATTAGTTGTCGATGACTCCTACCTGGACATTAAAGAATGGTCACTCCCCCACCAAAAGTACCCTGAACATACCCTCTAGGTTACTGAATTTTCTCCAAGAAAACCTGTCCTTTTCACGTGTTGGACCCTGATTCTGTACTTGGCGTTCATGCACTGCTGCTTCACTTAAAGTCTTTGGTCAGATTGATACTCTCAATCTCTCTTTATGAAGAGATGGGATCCTTTATTACCCCTGCCTTTCCAGTAAATAGTTTCTCTCAATTTTGATAGTCAATTTACTTATTGGTAATTTTTTATTCTGGGAGAAGAAGTTTGCCTCCCAGTGTTTTGCTCATAACATGTTTTCTTTATGGTGCGTGGCTGAAATTTTTCTTGCTAAGTAATTGTCCATTTATGTAATTGACGAGGTTGGTGGTAGTGCAAACAAGCATAATTAATATTCTTAGTAAATTGGCAAGTCGCAATTTAATTTCCAGGAAATCCTATGCCCAGTGTGGCTGAGCTGTAGGGTCCTCAAGTGGGTTAGGGCAGGAAAAGCTGTTTGGCTTCTGAGACCACCAGCATTCAGCCTGTCCAGGGGAGAGGGTCAGCCTCTTTCTTGCCTGACAAAGAACATCGTAGCAAGGGCACTGGGAAAGTTCTAGATTCCCTCCCCTGATTGTTCTTGGCACATGGGTTATACAGTGAGCATCAGCTGAGGTTTCCGTATTTCAAATCACAATTCTATTTGGCCCCAAATCTTGATTTATTAAGTGCTGCCCAATGCATGTTATACTTTTCCTTCCTTTTTTTCCTTTTGTAAAAAAATTCCCTTATCATATTTTCATGCTCAGAAACCTGATGGACAGATAACAGGGCAAGAACTGCAACGTATTCTAAATTGCATGGTTGTAAACATAAGTGATTCAGAATTCAAAGAACTAATGCGAATACTTGACCCTGGGTGCACCGGCTGGGTCAACGTCAGCAAGTTTGTTGAGCTAATGGAAGAGAACCCTAAGGTGGGTTTTGCCACAACCTCATGTTTCTTTTTTCTGTTTATGGTAGGAAACTTAAGTGTTGTTAGTGAAATAGATGCAGGTGAAATATGGTTTAAATAACTGAATGCACATTTTCCACCAGAGTTAATTTTAAGTAAGAGTTGTGTTTAAAAGCTGTTTGATTTTAACTTTTAGTTTCTAAACCTGGACTTGACCCCTGGGTTGGGAAGATCCCCTGAAGAAGGGAAAGGCTACCCACTCCAGTATTCTGGCCTGGAGAATTCCGTGGGCTATGGTCCATGGGATCGCAAAGAGTCAGACACAACTGAGCAACTTTTGCTTTTCTAAATCTCACTGAAGGATGAACGTTGACATTTCCCAAAACCTTTCCTTGAATGGCAGCACTTGATACCCCAGGTATAACTCCTTTTCACAGCATTTCAATAGCACTGCTAGAACCTGCATGCAAGAGGTGCAGTTTCAATCCCTGGATCGGGAAGATTGGGCATGGCAACCCACTCCAGTATTCTTGCCTGGAGAGTACCATGGACCGAGGAGCCTGACGGGCCACAGTCCACGGGGTCACAAAGAGTCAGACTTGACTGAAGCAACTTAGCACGCATGCATTTGAAATAAAACAAACAAAACAACTGCTTGTTGCCTCTAGTGGCAAACACTTTGGGTATTTATTTCTTTTGGTTGAAAAGTTGATAATTTTGTTATTATTAATCCTTCTATAACTTTAATAGCTATTTAGCATTTAAAAATTTTAAGAACTTTGAAAAAGGCAGATTAGTTTCAGATAATGCATGCCATGGACATTAGCAGAGTCTCTTTGAAATGTTTGTTGAAGGTTTCTTTTTACCAGGTTCAGGTTAGCTTCAGTTTAAATATTACGGTTCGTGTGCATTCGTGGTAAGTTGCATCAGCCATATCCGGCTCTTTGGGAGCCCATGGACTCCTGTGACCACCAGCCTCCTCTGTCCATGGGACTCTCCAGGCAGGAACACTGGAGTGGGTTGCCATGCCCTCCTCCAGGGTGATCTTCCTGACCCGGGGATTGAACCCACATCCCTTATATCTCCTGCACAGGCAGGCGGGTTCTTTCCTACTAGTGTCACCTGGGAAGCCCACCTTGTGGATATCCTAACCCACGTCCCTGGGTCCTTCTTGAGCTGTTTCAAAAGTGAGTCCCAGAGTCCTTTCCCTTGCAGAAACAGAGAAGTGCAGCTTCTCCAGAGTTCCCCTGTGGGACAGAGACTGTGCTGGCTTTTGTGCACCATCGCCTCTGCCCATCACCACAACTCCGCACATTTTTGTTGTTCAGTTGCTCAGTCATGTACAAGTTTTTTTGATCCCATGGACTGCAGCATGCCAGGCTTCCCTGTCCCTTACCATCTCCTGGAGCTTGCTCAAACCCATGTCCATTGAGTCGGTGATGCCATCCAACCGTCTCATCCTCTGCTGTCCCCTTCTCCTCCTGCCCTCAATCTTTCCCAGCATCAGGGTCTTTTCCAATGAAGTGGTTCCTCCCATCAGGTGGTCAAAGTATTGGGACTTCAGTCCTTCCAGTGAATATTCAGGGATGGTTTCTTTTAGGATTGACTGCACATAACCATCCTTTTTCCTCTTTCTTTTTAAATCAAATTCCATTTTTTTTCTTTAAAAACAACATTGTAGACATGTGAGAGTGTGCTTTGCACGTGGCCAGCATCATGGTCTCTGCTTGCTCTAGATCAGACCCTGTCTGCCTCCGGGATTGCAGTCCTCTAGTGACTGTAGCCTCATAGATAAAGCAGAATGTCCCAACGTGGTTGACGGAGTTCCTTGTGGGCCAGCCTGGCCACGCCTCACAGGGTCTCCTCACCATGTGCCAGCTCCTCGGCCTGTCCAGGCTCCCTCCACCAACCTCAGCATCGCAGCTTCTGCCAGGATCCCCTTCCCACTCCCTTGTCTGGGGCCTGTCAGTAGGTCTCAGCCTTCCCAGTGATCCCCTGGGCCCCTCTGACGAAGCCAACCCTGCAGTCATCAGCCTCACACACCTGTCCCGGCCATGGAGTCACGTTTGTATCATGATGTTGTTGTGCCTCTAGGAAGGTGGGGACGTCTCTGTTTTCACTGCCAGTGGTACCCTCAAGCATAGTCCAGTGCTAGGCACCCTCACAAAGCAGTGTGTTGAGTGAATGTTAATATAAACAGATGGATTAGAAACACTGGAATACAGAGATGTGCAAGCAGAAGAAAATTAAGATCACCGCTAATTCTCACATGGAGGAATTGTATGACGTTAATTTACTCACTCTTGCATGTTCTTCCAAACCTTTATACCTTTATACACACATATACTAGTTTTTGCAGCTTTATTGAGGTATAATTGATATATAAAATTACACAATTTAATATACAGTACACAATTTAATATACAGTATACAATTTGATGAGTTGGATATATGCATATATATATATGTTTCATATATGATATCTATTTTATTTTAAAAGGAGATGTGTAATTAGTGACTTTTAAATTTATCATCAGTTAACATATTGTTAACCATTAGTGTCAGTAAAAATTCTGCTATGTAATATTAAAAGATACAGAGTAGTCCCCATTGTTATAATCTGGGTGTTCATTATTTAATTTCTAGGTGATGGATTTTTTCATGTTTGTTGTACTTTTTAAAATAAACACAAGTTGAATGTTGTTATCCTTATTTCCAGATGGGGGCTGGTGGGCAGACACACCTGCTCAAGGTCTAAACTATTGGCTAGTCAGGGAGAAAACTGACAGCCCAAAGTCCGTCTGCCTCCTAAGCTCCCACTGCCTTTATGAGTGATTTGTATTTATACACATTTTCTGTTTCCCAATCAGCTGCACAAAATACCTGCCTATAAAGACACCAAGATGCCTCTCTTCCTGGCTTGGGATTCAGTAAGTAACGCTTTCCTGTGTGGCCCCAAGGTGCTACCTCCCACCCCAGGTTACAAACATGCAACTTGGTAAATATCTTTTTTTTTTACCCCCTGGTAGCTGGAAGAAATTATCCATGACTCGATTGCTAAGAATCCATCAGCTTTCTGTAATATGCTGCGGTCATATGACCTCGGAGACACAGGACTTATTGGGCGAAATAATTTCAAGAAAATCATGCGCGTATTCTGCCCATTTTTAACAACTGAACATTTAGTAAAGTAAGTTTTCAGGTAACAGAATTAGTTCATGTCACATCTTCCTTAAAGTCTGTTTGATAATTCTAAACCTCTTTCTACATGTTTTCTGCCGTGTTAGTAGGTAGTACTGGCAATAGCGTCTAGTTACTGAGCCTGTACTGACCCTTGAATGTTGGTGGAGAGCCTGGCATATATACTATATGACTGAGTCCTCGCCACAGGAGTGTAAGGTTGCATCACAACTCCTTTTCCTGAGTAAGGAGATGGAGGCCTGAGGAAGTTCAGCGAGTCCTTGGAGACACGGGAGTGAGCCGTGGAACCTGGGTCCCATCCTGGTCGCCGTGACTCCTGTGCTCTTAACCTTCATACTGTTTTACCTCCCAGGGTGTCTGGCTGTGACCAACCAGCCCATAAATGGTAGCCTGATTTATAGTTTATATATCTAATTTATAGTTCATTTTAGTTTAAAACTTACTTTGTGGTAGCTGAGCTGAAGCTGGAGGGGACAGGGATATTAGAGAAAGAAGGGAAGGGTGTCCTGCAGACTCCATGGGTCCTGCCTGGTGTCTGTTCCGCCCTCCAGGTGGAAGGGCTCGCCCCCTGTGGCGTTCCCTCACTACAGATGACCTTGACAACCGGTAGGCTGGAGTGGGACTCAGGCGGGATGGCGCCTGCCACAGGCCACCCTCAGAAACGGGCGGCCAGTGCTCCCCAGGGTGTGGGCAGTGATCTGGGATTCCTGTGGGTGGAAATTCAGTGGCATCACAAGGATGCTCTTTCAGTCCTTCCAAATGGAATGTTAAAAATCTTATTTTTTTTTATTTTGCTTCATATTACATTGGTTTAAAGTGACCCAGTTTTTGGCCTCTCTTTCTGTGAATACTCATAGCCCATTTTCCCCATGGCTTATAAGAAGTGGGGGCAAGGCTTTCCCCATAAGGAGGGGCTTTCGAGAGCTCGGTGTGCTGGGCCGGCTGTTTGCATCCGTCCAGTTCATAGAACTCTTGCAGGAAGATCAGTTTGCTTGGGGTGGGGGGAAGAAACCAAGCAAAGGGGAGAAGCAGGTGACAGCAAGCCCAGAAGTGCTTCTGGAGGAGCTCAGGGAGGGGTGAGGGCTGGGCTGGGCAGCGAGCGAAGGCGGAGGCCACCGGGATGTCTGTGTCTGCAGGACTTGCTCGTGACTGTGCTGTGTGCTCAGACCCGGGGGAGAGGGAGAGAGAGGGAGGAGCCCAGGACTGGCTGGGCGGTTCAGTTGTCCTTCCACTTGGTCTGTCACTCAGTGAGTGTTGCATGAGTCTCCTGCATCTGGCCATCCTGTTATATCAGTAAAAAAAAAAAGTGAAGTCACTCAGTCGTGTCCAACTCTTTGGGACTCCATGGAGTGTAGCCCACCAGGCTCCTCCATCCATGGGATTTTCCAGGCAAGAGTACTGGAGTGGGTTGCCATTTCCTTCTCCAGGGGATCTTCCCGACCCAGGGATTGAACCCAGGTCTCCTGCATTTCAGGCAGACGCTTTACCATCTCAGCCACCAGGGAAGCCCCTGTTATATCAACCAGTTCAGTTCAGTTCAGTCGCTCAGTCGTGTCCGACTCTTTGCGACCCCATGGACTGCAGCACGCCAGGCCTCCCTGTCCATCACCATCTCCCAGAGTCCACCCAAACCCTCGTCCATTGTCAGTAATGCCATCCAACCATCTCATCCTCTGTCGTCCCCTTTTCCCCCTGCCCTCAATTTTCCCGGCATCAGGGTCTTTTCCAATGAGTCAGCCCTCCGCATCAGGTGGCCAGAGTATTGGAGTTTCAGCTTTAGCATCATACCTTCCAAAGAAAACCCAGGACTGATCTCCTTTAGGAGGGACTGGTTGGCTATCCTTGCAGTCCAAGGAACTCTCAAGAGTCTTCTCCAACACCACAGTTCAAAAGCGTCAATTCTTTGGCGTTCAGCTTTCTTTAATAGGTTTACAGAAATCCCTTCATTTACTGGCGGTGGGGGGAGAGTGCAAGGGTGTCTAACATGGGGGAAAGAGATGCAGAAGCGCCCAGCATGGCGTGCGACCACCAGAGTACCATGTAGGCACAGTTCTGGAAGCCTGGAGGGTGGGGCCAGGGCACGGAAGGCGAGCGACTTCCCAGGGACGTGATGCTGGAACCCGGAGAAGAAAGGGAAGAGCCTTGCAGGCCGTGGGGCAGCAGGGGATGCTCCCGTCGGATGACTGGGCGGGATACGTAGGGAGAGCGGCAGGGGCCCGTGGCACGGGGTGGGAAGGGCAGGCGAGAAGGACGGGCACCCCCCCAGGGGACCGGGGTCATCAAGTGGGCCGGGTCCTCCACAGGGTCTGAGAGCTGCCAGGACAGAGGGCTCTGAAAATGCCCCACCCCCCTCCGCGGGCCAGCAGGGCGCGGGCACACCAAGTCCCTGCCGCCTCCGCCGTGCAGCCCACAGCTGAGAAACAGAGCTGGGGGCAACCGGAGGCCGCAAGAGGGTCTAGAGGGGGCGAGGGGCCACGCCTGGCCCGTGCTCTGTAAACATGGCTCTGGCTCCAGGGAGGGGGACGGATGTAATGGGGGAAAGGGGAAGGAAGGAGCCGGAAGGAGGAGGGGCAGAGGGCCGTGGGGCCGGCCGCTGCGGGGTGGTCTGGGCAGCAGGGGAACCGCCCGCTGGCTCTGGACAGGGAGGCTGACGGCCGAGAGCGGAGGGGTCTCCAGGGATGCCCGGGGCTGCTCGAGCCGCCAGGTGGGAGAGACAGGGCCGCTGAGGGGACAGACGGGGTGAAAGCACCAGAAAAAGGGCTGCGGGAAGACATGGGGCTCAGAGGGGAGTCCAGGCCAGACGGACCCTGGGGTCCTCACACCGACATGCTCCGACCGCTTGCTCGTTTGTTTGTTCAACAAGCATTTGTCTGGGGTCAACGGTGGACTGGCTGGCTGAGGTGAGCGGGCCTCGGGCAGGACCTGAGGGCACCACCAGGCAACCAGGGCCCCGGCTGGTCCCGCAGCAGAGGAGGCCGAGAAGGTCAGGGCAATGGGACCAGATGGGGGTGCCTGAGGCTAAGGGGGCAGGGGGCCAGTGAGGTCAGAGGTCACAGAGGAAGCAAGTGGGGTGAGCAGTTGGGTGGGGGGAAACCCAGCAGGTCCTCAGGATGCGTGTGGAGCAGAGAGGGCAGGGTCAGGAAGGGAGTCATCTGGCTTCACAGACAGGCTCTGGCAGGCCTGTGGGCTGGGAAAAGCCGAAGGCTGCAGCCAGCATTTGCAGAGGAAAAGCAGATGGAGCCAGGGTGGGAAGAGCGGTTATGCGGGTGCTGACCTAGGAGTCCCCCCTCCAGACTTCTCAGTGCAGGGGGAGGCGAGATCGCCAGCTGAGGGGTGAGGTCGCAGGTGGAATAGGAGGCTTGGGAGCTGGTAAATGTTTGCAGCCGCTTCCAAGGGCCAACAGAAGGGAACCTCTTGAAGTCTCCGTTTACCTGTCTCTAAAAAGAAGATGGCGCCCAGTGGCATTCATGTTCTACCTGAGTACACTTTATTTTCTTTATATCAACTCCTCTTTTTCTGAAGTATATTAATTTTTTTTAAAAAAGGCTTTTCTTACATGTAAAAACATCATCACTCGCTGTAAAGAGATTACACTAAGTCTGCCTTTCGTGAAAACAGTATGATTAAATCCTAATGAGATGTCTCTATTTGCCAAAGGCTCTGAGCAAAAGGCTTGCTATTGCTTTGTTAAAATGTAGGTTAATAAATAGAAAAAAAAAAAAGTTATGTTCGATACCACTTGAAGTAAAAGAAATGGAAATTTGCAAACAAGTGGGAAGACAGCAGGAAGGAGGAGAAGGGGGTTCTCTCGTGTGTGCTGGTGGGTGTGTAAATGACAAAGCCTCTCTAGAAAGCAGTTTGGTGTAACCAGGGGCTTCCCTGTTGGCTCAGATGGTAAAGAATCTGTTGGCAATGTGGGAGACCTGGGTTTTTTCCCTGGGTGGGAAAGATCCCTGAAGAAGGGAATGGCTGCCCACTGCAGAATTCTTACTTGGAGAATCCCATGGACAGAGGAGCCTGGCAGGCCCCAGTCTGTGGGGTTACAAAGAGTTACACATGACTGAGTGACTAACACTTTCACTTTTTTCACTTTGGTGTGATAAGAACCACCCCCTGCCCACTTTGTCCCTGTGGTTCTTCTAGGAGTATGTACCATGAATACAGGTGGAGGTTCAGGGTGTGTTAGGAATACCACTGGCTGAACTGCCAGGGGTGTTGGGTTGGGATAGGGTGGGCAGGAAATGAGGATGAACCCAAGCTTCTGGCTTAAGCACCTGGGGACTCAGGATTGTCATCTGAACTGGGGGAGGCTTAGGGGGACAGTTTCTGGGGGGTAGAAATCAGAAGTTTCATTTTAGACACGTTAACTTGGAAAGGAGATTGGTGGACATCTCACCACCCAGAGTGGCAGGTCCCTCCATTCGCCTCCTTCCCCACCTTCCCCGACCCCACCTCCCAGGTGCTCTCCACCTGTCGTCCGGCTCCACCTTTCATTGCTCCTGTCATTTGCTTATGTTTATTACCTTTGCCACCCACCAAGGATGTAAAACGTGGAGACTTTGTCTCTTCTGGCTGAAGCCCCAGTACCTAGGAGTGGAAGAGTGCCTGGCTCATGGACAGGGCATCTTAAATGTCAAGCGAGGAAATGAATGAATGAACGAGTGAACTTTAGTGGGTTGATCATGCAAGCACCTGGATTTTTGAGATGGAAGCCTTTCTATCTCTTCTCTATTATGTAACCAGTCTATGTCTAAGCTACAAAGTGAAGTTGCTCTGTCATGTCTGACTCTTTGTGACCCCATGGACTATAGCCTACGAGGCTCCTCTGTCCATGGGATTTTCCAGGCAAGAGTACTGGAGTGGGTTTCCATTTCCTTCTGCAGGGGATCGTCCCAACCCAGGGATCAAACCCAGGTCTCCTGCATTGCAGGGGCAGATGCTTTACCGTCTGAGCTACCAAGGAAACCCTACAGAGATGATCACATTAAAACCTGCTTGAAGCACTTGGGTGTCCTCTTGCCATTATGAAAACACCAGCTGCTTTAACAGAATGTGGCTTCCTGGCCCCCAGGATCCTCAAGCCCCTCTGGAACTCAGGCTCTGTAGCCAGAAGGCCTGGGTTCAAATCCCAGCTCGGCCCTGAACAAGCTGTAAACTTGGGCAAGTGCTGAGCATGAGAGCTGTGGTGAGGATCAAATGAGGTGATAGACACAAAGCCTGCCACCCAGGGTCAAGCGCACAGGGAGCTCTCACTTACTGCGGCCATTCCCACAGGTCCCAGCTCAGCGAGGCTGATGCTGAGCTCTGTTGTGTCCGGGTTTTCAGATGATCTGTTCCCTCCTTTCAGAATGAGCACTTCCCCAGCCTCTTGCATCTCCGTGAGGTGGGCTTGCTCTGCATTGGGAGCATGGAGTCTTAACCACTGGACCACCAGGGGAGTCTCAAAGTAACCCATATTTAAATAATACAGTTAGAAGGAATCCATCAAGTGTATATGTCTCTGTGAACCCATCACAAGCTGTCAACCCAGACACTAAACTTTTTCATTGTCCTTAAAACTTCCTTGTACCCTTTGCAATCCCTCTCTTCCACCCACCTGGCACCATGTCACTGCAGATGACTTGGCATTTTCTAGGATTCTCTGTAAATGCAAGCGTACAAGATGCCAGGTTTTATTCACCAAGCATAATGTCTGTGCGGCTCACTCGCACTGTTCTGTGCATCCACAGTTGGTTCTTATTCACTGCGGAGCAGACTTCTGTTTTATGGCCTTCCCCAGCCTTGTGGATCCACTCATCTATGGATGGGCATTTGGTTTGTTGCTAATTTTTGCTCTTACAATGAAAGCTACAGGTATTATACAAGTCTTTGTGCAGACATACGTTTTTATGTCTTCCAGCCAAGTGCCTATGGGTAGGATAGCTGGATCCTCTGATAAGTATACACTTGGTTGCCCCACTGTCTTCCAAAGTGGGAGCACCATCTCACACTCCACCAGCCGTGGAGGAGACCTGTAGCCACTCACCTCCTTGCCAACACTTGGTAGGCTCCGTCTTACTTCAGCTGTTCTAATGGGCGTGTTCTAATTATTTTTAAAATTCAGACTCTGCAGTAAGTTTCAGGATATTGCTTCAGGAAGAATCCTTTACAAGAAACTTTTGGCATGCCTAGGAATTAATCGACCGCCCACTGTCTCTCCAGTTTCCATGCCAAAGGGTCAACTGTTAAACGAACATCTTCAAAAAGAGGAGCAGCCGCTGCCAGCCCTTTCTGAGAGGTAAAACAAAACAAAAGCACGCATTAAAACCACGGTGCCTACCGCAGGATATGTGAGTTGCTCAGTCATGTCTGACTCTTTGCAACCCCGTGGACAGTCGTCCACTGGAGCGCGCCGGTCTCTTCTGTCCATGGAATTCTACTGCAAGGTAGACAGTAAATATTTGTTGACAAATATGAGTATTTAAATATTTGGGGATTTAAATAAGAAAGATGGCAAATGATGAATGCAGTGATCAGAGTCAGGGCGTTTGAGAGCAAGCAGAGATGTTAGGACTAGGCTACCCTGACTTATTAATTCTAGGATTGAAAGCACCGAGACCTGAGAGGAGATCTGGGGCCTGGCCTCATTATCTGGGCTTCCCAGGTGGCGCTGGTGGTAAGGAGCCCCCTGCCAGTGCAGGAGATACAAGAGACATGGGTTCCATCCCTGGGTCAGGAAGATCCCCTGGAGAAGGAAATGGCCACCCACTCCAATGGAATCCCACATGCAGAGGAGCTGGCGGGCTATAGTCCATAGGGTCGCAAAGAGCTGGACACAAATGAAAGCGACTTTGCGTGCTCAGGTTATTCACAGACTGAGTGGACACCCTGGGGGAAGGACCCAGGACTTTCAGCTCCCAAAGAACCCATCTGCCACTCAACTATTGCCTCCCTGCAGTCACAATTTTTGCCAGAGTTGTAGCTTCCTTACTGCTGTATAATATTTATTGCAAAATATACTCATAACACTGGTTAACATTTTCTAACATGAATGATAGAATTGCTTAAATGATTGCCAAATTGAATCGTAACAGTAAAACATACTTAGTAAATCCATTAAAAGTCAGACTGATGAATATTCTAGCCCCTCATTTTGAAAAATATAGGTTTAGTCTAATGAAAAGATATTATTTTAACTTGCTTGTTCTATAGCTTATAATAAATCCATAAGGAAAGATAAAATGTAGAACTAATCGGCCGACTTCACTTTGTCATATCCCCTTTAAAAAATTCTCAAGTGTAGAGCAATGGGAATATTTTAATGCTAAGGTGATGAAATTTGAATATCTGGGCACTATAATAGTAGCTGCTTTATAGATGAGTAGAAAGAGGTATTTTAAGAGAAAGGTAAAAGATTCTATAAAGTGCTACGTCTGCCTCCCAAAAAAGCAGTGAAAGAAGTACTAGCAATTTAGCATTTCATCAAACGTGGGCATTCCTGGAGAGCTCTTAGAGCTGACAGAAGCAGCAGGTGAGGAGTCGAAGTCCATTCTCAGGACCATCTCATGGCAATCAAAACAAGGTCTAGGAGACTGCAGGAGGGCTGGAGAATAATTATCCTTCAAAGACACATAGATTCTCGCACTCAGACACAGAGCACACCGCATAAGATTTGTATTATATAAATTAAATTGATTTCACAAATCCACTTGGATTAATTGTGGACATCCCTTCCTTCCCCTAGCTGTCTGATGATCTTTGATCTGGTGACCACGAAACAGCCTGTTTAATTTAAGGCTGTGTAGCAGGCTCTGACTTTGCATTTTCCCAGTTCACTGAAGTATCCTTTCTCAGCCGTGTCTTTCCACTCACACGCCAGATTCAACCAGCTCAAAACCTCAGGGGTGACACCAGCCCCTGCCCCAAAGCTCCCCACTCTGGCCTGCTGCCTTGTGCTGGGACCTCGGCCGGAGAGGGGAGCTTTACCTGACATAGTGACACAGAGCTGCTGGCCTGGCTCTGAAGCTACGAGCCATGGGCGTATAAGAAGTCCCCGAGTCACTCCCTTGACCTCAGCGTGTGTCTGCTCGTTTGTGAAAAGGGGATGGAAAAGCCCTGTGTTGTCCTGGGTTGAACCATAAGCGGGTGAGGTCTGTAGCAGGCGTCCCCAGCCTCCGGGACCTCATGCCTGGTGATCTGAGGTGGAGCTGATGTAATAACAATAGAAGTCAAGTGCACAGTAAATGCAGTGAGCTTGAATCACCCCCGGAGCATCCCTCCCCCTTTCCATGGAAAAACTGTCTTCCACAAAACTGGTCTGTGGTGCCCAAATAGGTCGGGGGTTGCTGGCTTCTAGAAAGTGCGCTGCTGCACCTGTGTGCCCGCTTGTGATTTTAGAGCCAAGCCCGCTGAGAGCCAGGGGGCCACGGCCAGGAACATGACCAAGGAGGCAGTCATTGAAAAGCTCAGAAGCTGTATACGGCAGCAGGACCCAGCCTTCAGAAAACGGTTTCTCGCCTTCACCAAGGGGCCTCACGGCAAGATTCACACGCGTGACTTCAGGAAGGTAGGAGGGGAAGGCGTCTCTGCGTTTCCGCGTCTCCTCCTTTCCGGAAGGAAGTCCAGTTGTCTTACCGGGCCGCTGCTGCCAAGTCACTCCAGTCGTGTCTGACCCTGTGCGACCCCTAGACGGCCGCCCACCAGGCTCCGCCGTCCCCGGGATCCTCCAGGCAAGAACACTGGAGTGGGCTGCCATTTGCTTCTCTTACTGTGCTACCAGGCTCTAAAGGCACAAGCATTAAGTGTTTTTTCAGTCAGGGTTTTTTCCAGGGCAAAACGGATTCATTTCTAGGCATCTTCCGACAATGTAAAAGGATTCTTCTGGCCAAAAATATCCTTGGCAACTTTCTTCAGAATATGCTTCTGATGTGAATGCGCCTGGTTTTTGATAGTTAACCTTTCAAAACAAAGGGTTCATCGGTGCTTTCCTTGGCCATCCACTGAGGACCCGGTTTCGGGTGCGAGGTGGGGCAGTGGGGGTGGGGGCGAGGCTGCTCAGGCCCCCGCCAGCCCTGCCAGCGAGTGGTGCCCCGGATGCCGTGATAACAGCTGCGGTTTGTGCTGCAAGAAAGTGGGGGGAAAAAAACTGGCAGTGAAAATGGGAAGCTCAGAGTGCTGATTTGCATGTGCTTATGGGAACTGGTGGGGTTCATGCCAGAAAGAACTCACTTTGAAGGGTTCTGCACAGACTTCTCAGGAGTGAATTTGAACGATTGCTTAAAATCCCTATTATGATCCCCCTAGTTCATCATCTGCAGCTATTTTAAAGGGAAACCTTGCCGCTAATACGTAGTAGTGTCTGTGTGAACACCTTCAGAAGAAGGCAGTGAAATATATTTCCAAGAAGAGAAGTAATCATATTAGCAGCTGCAGTTTGTCTGGTGCCCGCCCCCATGCCAGGTGCTGAAATGGGCTCTGTCCGAATCTCATT
>SJYV01001892.1:0-16691 GCA_006410875.1 Neotragus pygmaeus
TGCTGAGTTTTCCAAATTTGCTAGCATATTGAGTGCAGCACTTTCACAGCATCACCTTTTAGGATTTGAAATGGCTGAACTGGAATCCAACACCTCCACTAGCTTTGTTCACAATGATGCTTCCTAAGGCCCACTTGACTTCGCGTTCCAGGATGTCTGTCTCTAGGTGAGTGATCACACCATCATGGTTATTTGGGTCATGAAGATCTTTTTTGTAGAGGTTTTCTGTGTATTTTTGCCACCTTTTCTCAATATCTTCTGATTCTGTTAGGTCCATGCCATTTCTGTCCTTTATTTTCCCATCTTTGCATGAAATATTCCCTTGGTGTCTCTAATTTTCTTAAGGATATCTCTCGTCTTTCCCATTCTATTGTTTTCCTCTATTTCTTTGCATTGGTCACTGAGAAAGGCTTTCTTATCTCTCCTTGCTACTCTTTGGAACTCTGCATTCAAATGGGTATATCTTTCCTTTTCTCCATTGCCTTTCCCATCTTGTCTTTTCTCAGCTATTTGTAAGGCCAATCCTTGGACAACCATTTTGCCTTTTTGCATTTCTTTTTCTTGGAGATGGTTTTGATTACTGCCTCCTGTACAATGTCACAAACCTCCATCCATAGTTTTTCAGGCACTCTGTGTATCAGATCTGGTCTCTTGAATCTATTTGTCACTTCCACTGTATAATTATAAGGGATTTGATTTAGGTCATACCTGAAAGGCTTATGAAATCACATAGTGCTGGAAATATGGGCAGGAGTGAGGGAAAATACGTCTGATCTTATTCTGGTGAACATTATCAAGTGGTTTTAAAGCAATTCTTCTAGGTCACTTATTAGAGGAAACTGTTTATGATACCTACCATCACTCCCCAATGTGTTTTTAGGTGTTGCTCCATTAAAAAAATGTTTTTATATTAAGTACAGGGAAAAGGGATTAAAATGCAAAGTTTCTTGTTTGGATCCAGAATTGTCAATGACCCTAATCCAAGTTAATTATAATTTAGCAATTCTGTTTCTTTAAAATTGAGTTCGATTGCTGGGAACTGTGAGGGATATAAAGACAACATGTATAGAAGGAAAACTGAAAAATGACAATGCTATATTTCTGGCTTAATCATGATATTTTGTGCATATTTTTTGAAATCGATGTATTGGGCAATGACTAATGAATGAAAATTAGAATCTATAAAAAGAAGTAGGGAGAAATATTCAAGAAGAATGGAAATAGAAATTAGGTCAAATGAAATGAATTCAGTACATGACTATGCTCTCCAAGTAAAATAATGAATTGTAGAAGTGTCTTCTGATGGGGAACAAGTTAGAGGAAATGTAGACCTTGAGATTCCAGTCAGTCCAGCCTTCAGTCTGGGAGGCAAATGCCAGGCCAGGTGTGCCTGTAACTCTGATACAGTCTGTGGGGAACTAAAATTTTCTCTCCTTCCTTTAGAAGTCCACTTACCTTACATAATAAATGTGCATGGATTCTCTCTCAGTACATACAGATTTGTTAGAATTGCGGTTAAAAAAGTATCTATCTATTATCTATCTATCTATCTATATCTCTCTATTTAGCTTGATATATATCTAACTATCTATCTATATGTCAGCTTTAAAAGGAGGAACTCATTGGAGATATAAAATGATTTTTCCTTTGTTCCTCTTCATTGCCTTCCTAATTCCTGACCTTGCCTTCAACTTATCTACCACTTTGGAGCTTAGAGCTGCAGAACAAGGTTAGAAGAAAGAAAAAGAAAACAAAAGGATCAGACCCAAGAATCTTTCATATACATATTTGCATTATATATATATATATATATATATGCATGGGCTTCCCTGGTGGCTCAGACAGTAAAGAATCTGCTCTCAATGCAGGACACCTGGATTTACAAACTGAAATATATTCTACATGAGCAACAGTACTCTGAAAACAGAACCACAACAGTCATACTTACACAATTTAATATGTGTTAAAGACTGATGTTTCACTGATGGGTGTAGTAACTTCTCTACACGTGGGCCCCCTTCATCAGGCCCCTATCACTCCTTCAGATCTCCTGTCTCACTTTCTCATATAGGCCTTCTTTAAATGTAAAATCAGGTTAGAACCCTTTTGTTACTTTTGCTATCTTTCATATTGCTTTCTTTCATTGTGTATGCATTTTTTGTGTATGTTTCCTCATTTTCTTTTCTACCTCCCCAGAATCTTCACTGGGGCAGGTAGCACGTCTATTTTACTTACCATAATTCCTGGAACATAATATTTGCTCCAAAAATCAACTTTAGAAAGAAAAAAACTAAGCAGTTGATACATGAGAATAAACATTAATATTACTTACACTACCAAATCAAGTTTTAAATGTATTTTTTTCTTTTTGGTAACTGATAAGTATCCAGAATGGCATTAGTGCTCACAGTGTTCCTCAATGCTATGTACGGTTAAACCTTTATCACCCAAATATAGACTGTCTGTATTTGAATCCCAGCTCTGCCACTTTCCAGCTGGTTAACTAATAGAAAGTTACTTGATCTCTCTGACCTCATTTGTAAAATAGGATATAGCAGCCTCTGCCTCTTAGGTTTGTAATAATTAACAAATGAGTTAACTTTAGTCAGGTTATCACACAAATAACAGAAATGTGTTATAAATAAACATAGGATACAACATGGGATATAGTGATAGACAGATGACAGATAGAATACATTTCTTCAAATAATCTTTTTCCTTGCTAGATGGACTTGCCAGCTTCAAAAGTTTCCTGAAGTCTGAATTCAGTGAGGAGAATCTTGAGTTCTGGATGGCCTGTGAAGATTACAAGAAGATCAAGTCACCTGTCAAGATGGCTGAGACGGCAAAGAAAATTTATGAAGAATTCATCCAAGTGGAGGCTCCTAAAGAGGTTGGTCCTGATTGAAAGGTGGGTGAGAGTGATCAGTGGGAGTCAGCTCAACCACTTCCCAGGAAGGATTTCCATCTGCAATACAGTTTGCAGCTAAAGGTTATTTCTTTTTGAAAGTGGGCCACCTTTCTTAAACACCTACTGAATGCAAAGGGAGAGCAATACAATCAAGCAGATGTGAACTTGAACTCTGTTTAGACCACTTTCTAAGCAATATGGGTCTCTTTTCAGTAGCACGTCATCACAAAATGAGGATAATACAGGTCGTATGATCTTGGGTGAAGTACTCAGTCTCTCTGAACTTAGTTTCTTTCTTTGGGAAAATAAGGATAATGAAGACTATTTTGCAGGATTGCTGTGAGGATGAAATTAAACAGTGGATGTGAAAATACATATCTCAGCATTTGAACAAATTAATGTCTGATGAATGTTTCTATCACTTCAACTTTTCCCCTTCTCCCTTTCCTCCTTCCTTTTCTTTTTTGGTGAAAATTCTCTTTTCCATCCTACTCTCCCCCACCCCCTGGTCTCCCCTAGGGCTTTTTCATTTACTCTCTGATCTGGAAAAGGTTTCTACTCATGAAAACCAAATGATCACATGGTAACCATGATACAGATGTTGGAGGACAATATAATATTAATTAACTGTTAAAGATGTGTATTGATTTCAAAGAGGCTTTAGGGCAGTTTATCTGCTCTTTCCTATTTGTGAAACTGAATTGGAAAGATTTTTTGTAGAATTCAGGATGTCCTCAGCAAGACCCATTCATCATGTTTTGGTGAGGTCACTGATTTCACATTGCACACTGAAATCCAATCTGGACATCAAACATTTCATCAAAATTTGGGGTCAGGTACAGAGGTGATCTGAGCAAACCCTCTAGGCAGGCAGTAATTAACTTAAGATGATTTGAGAGAGGGAAACCCTAATATTTTTTTTCTCATACAAGTGTACTAGACTCTTGAGGTTCTAGCATTTGATATTTATTCTTTTGGCATTACTCATCACTGATCTTTTTTAAAGGGCAACTTTATCTGAATGGATTATTATAATCTAATAATCAAATTAGATTATATACCTAATGCCAACAGATGAGCCACCTCCATGACATAGGAGGTGGAGGTGAGGAGCAGAGTATAGAGTACTACAGGTCAAGGTGGAAAAGTGAGAATTCTAGCGTGCACCTGGGTTTAGTCTTACTGTGGGAATTATTTTGGAATCCTCCCTAGATCCCCTCTTCTACTCCTCAATCTTCCACCCCATGCATGTGTATTGGCTTTCCCCTACTTCTGATGCCATTTGTGCTGGCCTGTTCTGTCAGCATGGAATCTCTATTTATGATGTTACCAAGGACGTTAATGTACTGTTGGTATTAAATTTGACACAATTTCCTGACTAATTTCCCATTTCCAACTTATCTTCTTACCACCTTCATTCCTCTTCACAGAAGTCTAGGATTTGAATATATGCAAATAATGGAGACCCATCCAGGCTATTGCTAGCTGCTCTGAGCTCTAGAAAAACATTGTTCTCAAAGTTCCCTTACTAGAACACTCATGGGTATCATGAAAATATGAGAAATTAAGAATGAAGTTTCAAAATAAATAAAACCCTTGCTGAGTTACTAGAATACACAAGTGATGGCCTTCATTATAAGGAACTTTGGGCTCTAATTAAAATAGCTTTGGCCTCCAGTCTCTGACTTGAGCATCAGAGGGATGTAAAGCCCACTCCTGTTATATAATAAACACTCTGTGAATGTTTGTGAGATGCAGGTATACAGACTCCAGACCTTTCTTGATGTATGACTTTTGGCAAGTTTTTAACTAAAGCTCTCTAATTCTCAATTCTCTTTAATTGCAATAATTTCATGTATGTGTGTGGTGTGTGTGTATATACCTAGAGGATGTTTAATAAATTGTAGCTGGCTTGCATTTTGACAAAAATTTGATTTCACTTTTAAAAACATGTTTTTATTTATTTACTTATTTTTTTCCATTTATTTTTGGTTGCCCTGGGTCTTCATTGCTGTGTGAGGGCTTTCCCTAGTTGTGACAAGCAGGGGCTACGCTTGCTTTCAGTGCATTGCGACAGCTTCTCTTGTAGAGCACAGGCTCTTGGCGCAGACTTCAGTAGTTGAAGTGCACAGGCTCAGTAGTTGCGCCTTGCAGGCTCTAGAGTACAGGCTCCGTTGTTGTGGTGCATGGTCTTAGCTGCTCTACTGCATATAATCAGTCCATACCAGGGATTGAAACTGTGTCTCCTGTGTTAGCAGGCGAATTCTTATCCACTGTACCACCAGAGAAGGCCTACTATTTCATTTTGATGAATACCAGAATGACCTGTATAACAAGTTTACCCAGACAAATAGTAATCTAAATTTTCTTTATCTGAATGTTCACTTCAGTTCTTTAATATCAGGAACTGAAGGAGAGATGCAGTGGTAAAAAATTGAAAGTAAGATTTAAAAATGAGAAATTACCCTGGGTAGTTCGGTAAACAGATAATTTATATACTAAAAATTGTCATGTCCATATCTTAGTAAAAAATTTTTTCTTTGCTCAGTATTATACAGATGAATATATATCAAAATGATTCATTAGAGGAACCCATGCACATAAAAATAGTAAGAAAAAATAGCTGTTAGTTGCTATTTATGTGTTAGAGAGGTTAAAATATGTATCACTTCTTTAAAAAACATATCAATTCTTTAAAAAATAGGATTAATAGCTTTATAATTGTTTGAAATTTTATAATTTTTAGTTTTAGAATTTTTCAATTATTTTGAGTAAGGCTGGCTGCTCATCTAGTTCCGTATATATTTAAGAGAAGGGAGAAATATTGCTTTAGTGTGGCAGGAAGAATAACAGACTGTTCCTCACTAGCTGTTTGTAGGCATGGAAATTGACCTCTTTGGATCTTGGAGTCTTCACCTGTGAAGACAGACATCTGACTACCTCACCTTTGAGGCCATTTCCAGCGCAGTCTGTGAAGTCTTCCACCATTCCTGCATAAAACACACAGGTTGCTCCCACCTGTGGAAAGCACGTCATAGCCTCAACTCACTTTGTTCTGGACCTTCAATCACAGTCACTCCTGTCTGTTCTGGCCTGGCTGTCCCCAGTCACGCCTTTGTCCCTGACTCTGACCTAAAGACACTCCATAATTATTTGAGCACAAATAGCTTTTCTCAGTATCAAGAAATTTTAGCAGTCCAGGAGAGACCCAAACACTTGCTTATGTTTCAGTTCAGAACCATTGGTTGATTTGGGTTTTGTTTCTTCTTTACACTCAGGTACAAGAGTCGTTGGAATAACAACGTGATAAACAATGATTTCTCTCAAATCATACTCAGTAATCATACTCTCAAGCCCAGGCAGGCTGTACATTGCACAAGCCCGGGGGACCATTCGCATGGACCCTAACATGAATGATGTCCCTGGGAGTGACCCAGTGTAGAATGGCCCTGCATTCAGGCCAAACAAGCCGTGATGCCTCCCAACAATCCAGTCTCCTGGGTAAAAGCAACATTGCCCAGCTTTTGAATCTTCTATCTACCCCTTATGATCTTGGGCAAATCACTTTAACTCTTCTGCTCCTCAGTTGTAAAATGTGGATGTCAATATTGCCTCTCAGAGTTGTAAGATTCAAGGAGTTCCTAGCACAGTGTTGGTGAAAGTAAAGTTCTCAGCACTCAGTAAATGTCAGTTGCTATTGTTATGAATGTTGTGCTAAAACCACTATGTGTTTGTTTGTTTCAGGAAAAAAACAAGCTTCCTTATTCTTCTAGAGACACGCATAAAGTCTTGGATCCCTGATCAGAATTTCTCTCTCTTCATTCTCCCCATTAGGGGTGAAACCAAATGCTGTGGTAGGAAGACTATGGGATTAGGCATCAGGATACCTAGATTCAAATTCCGAGTCTCTGCCTTCAAATACATTTATTGGCTCTGTGATCTTGAAGTCCCTATCTATCTGCCTTTTGCTTAGAAAAGGAAAGACTCATTTTTTTAGGGTTATTGAGAAGCTTATATGAGGTCTGCCTGAGTCAGTCGTTTATTTCTAACACTGGGTGCCTAATACTGGTTAGATCGTAATCTGAGTCATGCATTTGTTGAAGCACCAGTTGCTTTACCCTACTGTACATAAAATAGAAGTGACAAGGCATTCTAATTTCCTATGCCTCTCTTCCCTGCATATGTTATGTGAGAAACACTTTTCTCCCTACCCCTCCTCAAATCCCACAACCTGGGCTGACGCAGTGACCCTGTTTTCTGGCTCACAGGTGAATATTGATCACTTCACGAAGGAAATCACAGTGAAGAATCTGGTGGAGCCTTCCCCAAGTAGCTTTGACGTGGCCCAGAAAAGAATCCACGCTCTGATGGAGAAGGATTCGCTGCCTCGCTTTGTGCGCTCTGAATTTTATCAGGAGTTCATCAAGTAGCAGTGCAGTCAGGCTGTGAGAATCATCCTGAGAGTTATTTCTTCCATAATCACCCTGCACTTTCCAGCAGCCCACATATCCTCCTATAGCAGCTTGCTCAAAGATTCTGAGATGGAAAACCCCAGGGAGGGTTGCTTACTCTTTTGCCCACGTTTTGGATGATTATGTAGTGCCCCAGTGTCTTCCTTTTCCAGTGTCCCCTTCCTGCCCCCATTCTCGGTTAAGCTCTGCTCTTGTAGGTTGTTGTGAAACTCAGTCAGAACAACAGGAAAACTCTACTTAGGGAAATATAAAGCAGAAATATGATATCACTGAATGTGACTCCACTTGGTAATGGATTGCCATCTAAATTGGGGTGAAAAAAGAATATGGATGTGGAAAAACCAATTTCAAGTGAGATTAATTGATTTCATTTGTTCTTTTAATTCTGGTCCAGGGAGGCCACTCATTATTTTCTGAATTTGGTTAGTAAAATGTGGTAGACATTTTATGAGGCAACCACTATTTGATTTTTTAAGCAAATACATTGTTCAAAACATTGATCTTCTTCTGAGACCACCTTTGTGTTAACTAGAGATTATAAACAAGAGATACAGCCAAAAATNCCCCAGTGTCTTCCTTTTCCAGTGTCCCCTTCCTGCCCCCATTCTCGGTTAAGCTCTGCTCTTGTAGGTTGTTGTGAAACTCAGTCAGAACAACAGGAAAACTCTACTTAGGGAAATATAAAGCAGAAATATGATATCACTGAATGTGACTCCACTTGGTAATGGATTGCCATCTAAATTGGGGTGAAAAAAGAATATGGATGTGGAAAAACCAATTTCAAGTGAGATTAATTGATTTCATTTGTTCTTTTAATTCTGGTCCAGGGAGGCCACTCATTATTTTCTGAATTTGGTTAGTAAAATGTGGTAGACATTTTATGAGGCAACCACTATTTGATTTTTTAAGCAAATACATTGTTCAAAACATTGATCTTCTTCTGAGACCACCTTTGTGTTAACTAGAGATTATAAACAAGAGATACAGCCAAAAATATATTGTGTTTATATAAAATCAATCTGAACACAATCCATGGGGCTTCTTATATTTCCCTCAGACCTTCCCACATGTAAAGTTGCCAAATTCTGTACTAAATCAGTAACCTGAGATTGACATGGACTACTTTATAAATGTATCTATGCCTCTAAAAGTAGGCCCAAGGTTTCCATTTTCAAATCAGTTAAAATTTGTGTGAAGGCAAAATTCCAAAATTGCTAACACCAATCATGTAAAACAAAAACATGCTGCTTATTGCCATGGTCTTCCTTCTTAATATCAGGAGGGCTGTATACTACAACGAAGAAATCTTGTCAAACCTAAAAGGGGTAGTTGTCCTATGGTGCCATCATTTTTTTAAGTACATGATGATTATCTTCAAAATAGCAAATTATCTTCAGAAAACCTAATTTGACTAAATGCAGAGACTTTCTGAGTGAGATAGAGTTTTACAGTACCCTGCATTTTGCAAAATGATCTGATCTTCTAGCAACAGCTCATTCCCCTCCTTATTTTGCTCACCATAGTGATGAATTGTATTATAGTCAGAACATACATTTATACCCCTAACATGCCTTACACAAAGCCAATTTTTAGTAGGTTTTAACTTTGCATGCTATATTTGATTATGATAAGTCTTACTAGCATTTTTTATTATCTTTAGTAGATTTGATTAAGCAATACATAATCTAGTAATAAAGAGACCAACTGTGTATGAGGGTAATGAAGTGAGGATACTGAGTTAATTAAAAAAGTGATTTTTAAGGGATTAATAAACATCTTAAATGTTTAAGTAGGAGATTACATTGTTTACTCTTCTATTTCCTCCTTTTGTTTCTTTCTTTCATTTACAAACTCCTAGCTTCACATGTCTGTAACCTATTAGATCAATTATTCCCTGAGAATATTGAAAGTGAAGCAACTACATGACTGTATTCTTTGAGTAAACACTGACTACATTTGTTGGTTTTTTTCTTATTTTTGTTATTTCAAAGACTAATGTGCCCCTTCGAATACCTGCCATTTCAAACTCTGAAAATGGCTTGGAGTGACTGGGTCTAGTGCCAACAATTGCTAGTCTGGTATGAGTTCATTCATATTTGTCAATATTGCTCACTTCAAAGAAACTCCATTGTCAAGAGGCTGACAGGCCAGGTCAACCTTGTGAGCATGAAAGGTAAGTTCTCACCATGTCTATTTGTGTAGGAGTGACAAGCAACTCATAACAAGAATTCCCAGCACAACCTTTCTCAGCATCTGTCTATGCTGCCCCAAATGGGTATAAAATCACCAATCCTATACTTGCTCAAGCAGCTAGAAAATTTAAGAAACAAAGAATCTAGGTGAGTTGTTTTTTTCTGAAATGCTAAAACATTTTTAAGAAAAATTTGATGTCATTAAAATTTCAAATATTTTATTCATATTATTTGAAATAACCAAATGTTTACATATACCCAGAGAATTGACTAGAGACTAGAAAGTTCATCAAGATGGTTGATGTTACAAAGACTCAGGCTTACCATATTCACAAATTGACTGCACATCCTATGCAAGTGGGTAGACTTGTCAGTGGAGGATAAGAAGGGCCTTCGCCTTTTCATAAGCTGAAAACACAGGAGGCAGAAAAAGCAGGAAAAGCACCAGGAGGGCAGAGCTGTGAAGGCTACAAGGAGCACAAATGCCTTGCAATCAACTGGTGACATGGAATATATATGTAAACATGATTTCAAACTTAAAGCAGGATAAACACACACAGTAGACACTCTTCTAAGTGAAAAATTAAAAGGAATATAAATATCACGGCCCCAAATGAAAAAGCAAACATATAAACATTTCCCTAGAAAGTTCTTTGACATATTTTGAGAGTGTTTTTAAACTTAGAAGAGAAAAACCTGAGCTACCAAAAATTTCCATGGTAAAACAAACAAAATGGCATTCTTTTAAATTTTGGGAAGTTGGAAAAACTAGGGTGATCTTTTCAGGAAAAGAAAGTGTAATGTCTATTTATCATTTCCTTTTCCCCCTCCCTTTCCTCCGCAATCTCCCTTGAGTAAATTGCACGGTAAAGTATGAAGATCAGTGGGGGAACCCTTGGCGCTGATGTGTTCCTCCCTTGAGAAAATGTAGCACAGTCCTGGGTAGATCTGGGGTGTAGAGAAGTGGTCAATGGGAACAGGAGTACATGCTTCTCATCCTTGAGAGAAACCCAAGATTAGGGAGGCCAGGAAACCGCCATGCCCTGTCTCTCTGCTTGTGTTTGATATAGTTTGAGCTTGGCATCAGATTAGTATCCAAATTTGACCAGAACAAAGAGGAAGACTATCTATTCTAGAGTAAGTTTGGAGACTGTGTTCCATGTTTAGCTGCTAAAGCAGTGCTTGTTCATATGAGCAACCACCAACACAGACACACAGACACGGACACAGACACACACACACACAGACACCTTCTGAAATATAGAACTGATGTGTTTCAGTAATTTTGCTTTCAAATCAGTAGAAGCAAATTTATAAACACATTTTGTGCCCCACTCCCAAAACCACCCATGTACTCATTCGCTACTGTACAAATTACGCTTTAAGCAGATTTCAGCTTTTAGTGCATAAAGAGAAGAATTTGTTAAGTAGATTGTTTTTATTTTTGCCTTCTACAGAGCCATCTATTTTGTTTGGTGGTTGCTCTCTGTATACACCCCCTTTCAATAGGGCAGAGTTATTATTATTTCACAAAGTCTAATAAATCAATTGGTAAACTAATAAACATTCTTTGTCAGGGATTTTTCCAGCTATCTGTCCCATCACAAATTTGATAATTGGAGAATCATTTCAAAGCCTATTTATATTTCAGGGAAATGATTTTTACCCTTGAAATCATTCTTTCCTGTAGCCATTTTCTTTGTTTCCTGGTAAGTTAGCAAGTTTGGTACAAATAGGGTCATGAGAAAAGAAAGGGGAAAGGAGGAGTGAGAGTGGTGAAGAAGTAAGTGCCCAGACTTCCCTACAAAGTGAGTCCATTCACTAGGAAACATTTAAGAGCAACTCCACTTGATTGAAAATCAAATAACTTTTTGGTGACACCACCAAGATTTGCAGGAAGGCATTTCTTGACTAACAATAAAGCTAGATGTGAAACTCCATTTTAAAATCCTAGGGAGTCTTGATTAGATAAAAGAAGAAATATGGAGCCCATCCTTTCCCCAGTGGGTTTGCATGTGCCAGAGAGCATAGCATGAACTGTTTCTAATATCTGAATGTCCAAACCCAAGGGTCAGACAACTCTCTATAGGTTCTGGACATGAGGTCTTATTATGTCTCAGTTTATGGGTTTTCCTGTCTCTCCATTCTGTTAGATAAGTGTGTGTTTAATAGTTGCTTTGGACAAGGCTCCTTAACAATTTAGCAACTTCTCCTTGTGTTAAACATATCTTTACCCAAACAGGTCATGTGGCAGATCAGAGCAATAGATATTAAAAGAAAGGCTTCCCCCAACATCCTGTAACTGAAAAGATCAAGTCTGTCAACTAAGACATTAATAGCTTTAAATGGAAACTCACAGCAGAGAGTAAAGGGAAAAAGACAGATAACCAAACTTTGGAATATTATCCTCACCTCACAGTTTAACAATAATCTTATCTTCTAGTAGAGAAGCTACAAATTCAACTCAACATTTATATATAGTTTGATAAGTCTGTTGTTTTCTCACCTGAGAAAATTTTCCTTTTTCTTTCACACCTATGTCTCCATTTCTCTTTTCCTCCAGCATGAGGATACATTTAAAATAGTTGAGTCTAACCACATTTATCTAGTAATGAATACAATTAAAGCATTTAACTCCCTATCTAGAAACATATATAAACTAAGGCATAAAGAAAGCAATGGGAAATGTTGAAATTTTTTCCAATGGAGAGAAGTAATCTGGATAGCTTTTGCCAAAAAGTTATTTTCATATCATATGTTATTAGAATTTGGGGGACTGAGCTATTTTTTTTAAGACTGCTACAACTTGCAACTCATCTTCAGGAGAGCAGCCTGGAGAAAAGAGTGGAAATGAAAGTTTGGAAATCCATTCATCAGCATGTATCCCATGTTTTTCATTTAGGAACAATTGTATTTATCTTCAAATTTTGTATCCAATGTGTTGTGTACTCTGTAACTCATACTACGTGATAAAGCACCAAATATGTATCTGTAACCACAATCACATTTATTATATTAAATATGTATCTATATAACAATCTCTGATTCCTTCTTGACTCCTGAGCATTCTTGATGTGAAACTCTCCCTTAAGATAGGCTTGTTTATTCACTATGCTCCTTACAACAACAGGTGGGAAGATCCCTCTCCTAATAAACATCAACTGTAATACAGCTTGACATGTAAAACTCAGAAAGGGAGATAACAAAGTGTCTGATAGTCATACACTGTTGGTTACATTCCCCTGGATTCAGATGGCAACAACTTATTGATGTAGGTATTCTCTGTTAGCGTTGACTCAGCTCATTATATCATTTGGATCCTGAAATAGTAAGTATATTTATTCCTTTCTCTTCCTGAACTTGTGAACGATCTGAAATCCATGAGCCACTGCAAACAGCTCAGTTTTATGACCTTAGATTTGGTGCTCAGATAGTTTAGGTAATGGGTTCAGATTATACAACTAGTGGGACTGGAACTGGGTGAAAGGGGAAATTTGTGTGCAGAAAGGGGGCATAAATAAAATTAGTTTACAGAGAGAAACTGATGAGAATTCATGTGAAGGAAGAGTGGGAGAGAGGAGATGAGAGGTTAGAGAATGCCTGCTTGGTAAGTTCTCATTAACAGTCCCAATAAAGCCTAGGTATATTTATGTAGATGCTTCAGTGAAGATGTTATCATTCTGAATCATTTCAGTACCATCTATTCTCCTTTTTTTATTGTCATTATCTTGGATGATTTTCTGAGAGTTTCCACCAAGAACATTATTAGAGCAAAGATCAATAATACTTTAATCTCCCCCATAGGGGATAAGTGATGTCTCAGGTCAGTATGTGAATCAGTGGCAGAATACAGTTTAGAGGTCAGATTGCCTCTCAGATACCTGTCATTTCACTAGACCAAAGGAACCACATGTGACCCCTCAAAACATTAAGATCGCTGATTCTAATTTGAATAAAATTGGCTGCATTCACCCCTGCCCCAGTGGGAGTCCATTCTGTCACCTATTAGTGATGTAAGCCATATTCTCCAAGCTATATGATCGCCAATATCTTTTGCTAATTTTACATTTTCTGAATCAGTAGTATCTTGAAAATTATTTTGCTCACAAACCACTTTCCAAACACCTTTACCTCTTCAGATGGCTTCCCAATGCCTCAATGCATTCTACACTTAAATTAGTTCTTATTCAGCAAATTCCTGGTTCAAATTCCATGCTTTTCCACTTTTCAGTCACTTTCTACTTTCTCAAGTGTTTAAATGCATTGAAACAATTAAAAGCACAGATTGAAATTGTATTAGAACATCAAGCTTACGAGGAGGCAGTCTTTGCTCAATCCTTGGCAGCCAACCCCTCAAGGCCAGGCTGCCAGGTCTCTTATGTAAGAAGGTCACCTTTTCAAAGTACTCTCACCTTGAGAGAATCCTAGGTGTGAGACAGACAGGCAGGGATGAGACGGGCAGTCACCTTCTGCAGGTGATTTTGGAAGACTTGAGTACATTTTGAAAATGTGGTGCCTTGTCTGCCACAGGAAGGACCTGTCTGTGACCCACGAGAAATAGATGGCTACCTCAGATCGTGCCATTGAAAACGTCATGGTCGCTTAAAGAGAAATCAGAGCCTATGGGCTTCAGTGACTAAAGATGAACAGAGGTTGATATTTGCTTATTTCTTTTAACTGAATATATTTCCATTGCTTTTTAATTTAGCAGTGAAAGCCATAATATCTACTTGAGCTTCATTCACAATTCTACTGACCACAAGAACAGGGATTGTTCCAGATCCAGTTCTCTTTATCCAACACCCTGCAAGCCAAACATTGGATTTCAAAGTTTGTGGCCAAGGAGTTTATTCTCAAGGCAACTAAGCAATGAAATGAGAAAAGAAGTTGCAGCTCTATGTCCTTGAAAGGGAGGGAGTTGGGATATTTATGGGATAAGCAGGGTGATCTTAGGCACGGGGTAAGGTGGCTGGACCTAGGGAAAAGATGAGGTAATCAGTGTTCTGCACAGTGTATCTTATTTATGTATTTCTGCATATTCAAGATGGAGGCGCTTCTCATGATCTGAGGCTGGAGTTTTCCAGCCCTCTGATGTCAAAATGACATTCATTATACAACTGTGCAGGCCAAGTTTTAGAGTCAGTGGTCCCAACGAGCCTTAACTGAGTTGCGCTGGACAAGAGCTGACTTCAAATTCCCAAGGCTATATGAAGTTGTGAAGGCATACAACTTAAAGGCCGTGGTGATTGGGGTGGGATGGAGGGATGGTGGGATTTCCACTCCCTGGTACTCCAATGGTTAAGACTTGGCCCAACCACTTGGGCATGGGTTCCATCCCTGGTTGTGGAACTAAGTTCCCACATGCTTCTTGGTGTGGCTAAAAATAAACTTAAAAAAAAAAAAAAAAGACAGGGTGCATGGGAAGCAAAAGAGGAAAAAATAACCTAAGGTGAGCTTAAAGGCAGTTTACAAGCTGAAGGATTTTTAAATTTTAGTTTTTAATTGGAGGAAAATTGGTTTAAAATATTGTGTTGGTTTCTGCAATACAACAATGTGAATCAGTCATCATTATACATACATCCCCTCCCTCCTGGGTTTCCCTCCCCTTTCCCAATCCCATCCCTCTATGTCATCACAGAGCACTAGGCTGAACTCCCTGTATTATAAAGCAACTTCCCACCAGTTACCTGTTTTACACTGGATAGTATATGTACGTAGATGCTACTTTCTACATTTATCACACCCTCTTCTTCCCCCACTGGGTCCACAAGTTTTTTCTGCATTTTCTTTTCTTCTCTGCAAATTGATTCATCAGTACTATTTTTCTAGATTTCTATATATGAGTTTTGGACTCTTTTCGACCACATGGACTATAGCCCACCAGGCTCCTCTGTCCTTGGAATTTCCCAAGTAAGAAAACTGGAGTGGGATGCCATTTCCTACTCTAAGGATCTTCCTGACCTAAGGAGAAAATCTGCCTCTTTTGTATCTCCTGCACTGTCAGGCAGATTCTTTACCTGCTGAGCCATTTGGCAAGCTGGTATATAAACATTAATATACAATATTTGTCTTTTTCTTTCTAACTTCACTCTGTATAACAGGCTCTAGATTCATCCACCTCACACAGAGGAATTTTAACAAGTATCTGTTGATCTGCAAGACCAGCTCAAGAATGCCTGTTATCCATCAGCTTCTGTCATGTCTATGAGGCATGCTTTCAGAGTGACAAGAAAAATCCAGGTTCAGAAAATGTCAGAACTGGAACAGACATTACAAATCCTCTCTTATGCTCAGGATGAAAGTCCAGTCCTCATAAAAAGGAACACATTTGGGTCAGTTCTAATAAGGTGGGTGAACCTAGAGCCTATTATACGGAGTGAAGTAAGTCAGAAAGAAGAAGACAAATACTATATATTAATATATTGATATGGAATCTAGAAAGATAGTGCCAACAGTCCTATGTGCAGGGCAGCAAAGGAGACACAGATGTAAAGAACAGATTTCGGACTCAGGGGGAGAAGGTGAAGGTGGAATGATTTGAGAGAGTAACATTGAAACATATACATTATCATATGTAAATTAGATAGCCAGCGTGAGTTTGATGTATGATGCAGCACACACACAGCTGGAGATCTGTGACAACCTGGAGGAATAGAGTGGGCTGGGAGATGGGAGGGGCGTTCAGGATGGAGGGGACACCTGTAGACCTATGGCCGACTCATGTTGATGTATGGCAGAAACCATCATAATATTGTAAGGCTATTATCCTCTAATTAAAATAAATTAATTTAAAAAGGTCCAGTCCTCCTCTTTCCACAAAGCTTCTCTTCAGCAGAGATACCAGCAGCTAGGGGGGTGGGAACAAAAGCACTTGAGGCTCTGGGAGCAGAGGGGGCATCCACTTGCCTGGTCAGTCAGATTGGTGAACTGCCTGGGATAGCCAGTCCAGTAACATGTGTCATACATACTAAAAGCCACTCTGGTGTCCTCAGAAATTATTCTTCTCCATCTTTGTGTTAAAGATGGGAAAACTGAGGCCCATTAAGCTGAAATGATTTGTCCAAAGTTATGTGTCTGGATAATGACATACTACTTACAGAGGATCTGGTTCGCATC
>SJYV01001894.1:0-12435 GCA_006410875.1 Neotragus pygmaeus
TGACCCTCCCCAGGCCACGGATTGTCAGTCTCCTTTCCTCACACGCCCACCACTCCTCCCAAAAAGCCACCCCAGCCGAAGAAGTGGAAGATTCCAACGGTAAAACCGGGCTTCCAAGCGGGCATCGACCATTGGGGTGGGGGTGGACGGGGATTAACAGCCTGGCCTTCTTTTTAGAAGAAAATCGTAGGTTGGAACAGTATAGACATTGGAGGTGGAGGGTGGAGTGGACTGGGTGAGCATCTGTTTGGTTCCAAGACAAGACGTGTCTGCACGGCTGTGTGTGTGCAGCTTGTGGAGAGAGCGCGTGTGTGCTGGGTTCGTGTTGAGTTCTTCCACGGTGGTTGAGCGCAGGAAGGTGAGGAATGCTGGGCGTATTTCTTTGTTTACTTATTGGTGTGTATGCTGTGGAGTGTTTGGGGGTACCAGATGTATACATTAACACAATTCAGAGTGGGAATGGAAAGGGTGAATGGTGGGGATGTGTCATTTTGGGGTCACCTTGTGATTTTTTTTTTTTTAATGGCTGAAGAATGATGAGGAAGCATCAGCTAAAGGGAGGGAGTAACTGCCCACTTTCCGAGCTTCAGGCTACATCCGAAGGAGGGATGTCTCCTCGTTGGCGGTGTAATCAAAGCTGTAGGCCAGAGAGAATGAGAGCGAGATGGCCGGTGTGGCAGAGCCGAGCAAAGGATGGTTTGTTTTGATCAGCCCAAGAAACAGAAGGGTGTTGATTGCTCACCTCAGATGACTGCAGAGTCACATGCTTAGGAAAGGAAGAAGTCTAGATTCTTGCTGAGGTAGGAGCTGCTCTCTTCCCTGATCTTCTGGTGTTGACTGCGTTCTGCAGCATCTCTGGTAACCCGTTATCTACCGCCAACCTGAATACTTCCCAGGTCAGAGAACGGACTGTTTCCCAAGCAGGGCCTGTCATTACGTCCTTGGTAGGAGCTTAGAGGGCTGGCAAGAAAGTTCATGGGCTCTTCGGAACAAAGGCTTGGCTTTGAGTCTTACTTCGCTCAATGCCAGTTGTGTTTTCCTGGGCAATCTTAGCTTCCTACACTCCAAGGTCAAATTGGATGATGATACCTATCCCTTGATGGCCTTGGGAGATTAATGAGAAAAGATATACATTTAATAAATGGTCATTTTATTCAGCAGTTTACATCCTTGGGTTGCAGTTTTGGTCTTTGAGGCCGAAGCATGAATTTCGGATTATGTTTAATGTAAGGGTTTAAAAAGATAGACTTCTTAGGTTACCTGAAGATCTGATAGCCCCAACATGTCCACGTGGTCTGACTGTCTGATTAGCAAAAGAGTAAGTGATGAACCTTCACTCACAAGGTCTGAGCAGAGAAAACTGGGAGGAAAAGGAAAGGTAAATCCTGGGACTGAAAGCTCCCTTTGTTGAGTTGCAGAATTTGGTGGCCTTTCCTTTGCCAATCAGTAAACACCAGGTTAAACATAGTAACTCCTTGCTGGTATTCCTGTCTTGAAGGATTTCTGTTTAACAATGAAGGTTATTATGATGGTGGCTCCTAATGAAGTGAGCACACTTACCTCCTCTGCTAATGTGTGGCAATTTAGCCCGTGTTTGTTGTTGTTTTCCAGGAAAATTTAGAGTCTCAAAGCTAAAGGGGCAGGGTGGGGAGATGGGGGTGGGGAACACATGTGAAAACACTACAGAAAATGTCCCCNAATGAAGTGAGCACACTTACCTCCTCTGCTAATGTGTGGCAATTTAGCCCGTGTTTGTTGTTGTTTTCCAGGAAAATTTAGAGTCTCAAAGCTAAAGGGGCAGGGTGGGGAGATGGGGGTGGGGAACACATGTGAAAACACTACAGAAAATGTCCCCTTTGCACCTTGAGATTCTGTTCCTTGGAAGATATTGGTATATTGCAACAAAGGGCAAAACAGAATTTTATGTCAAGTATCAGGTCTTCACATGATAACAGTCACATGATTGTTAATGAGTTGCTTTTATCTGAAATGGAAGCTACGTTTGTGTAGCCATTTGGGTAAAATGGGGCTTCCCTGGTGCCTCAGGTGGTAAAGAATCTGTCTGTAATGCAGGAGACCTGGGTTCAATCCCTGGGTTGAGAAGATCCCCTGAAAAAAGGAAAAGCTACCCACTCCAGTATTCTTGCCTAGAGAATTCCGTGGACTGAGGAGCCTGGTGGGCTACAATCCATGGCATCACAAAGAGACATGACTAAGCAACTAACACTTTCACACTGTGTGAAATAGATCCAAGCACCATTCCTCACAAAGGCTTTTCCTGGGACATTTGTCTCCATGTTTTGCCTTCTTTCCCTTTGTCCTCCTCCCTTGGAAGGTGGGTCTTAGTCTCCAGCACATGGACATCCTGCAGACCACTCAGTGCATGGCTCACCTTCCTCTGCGCGCGTGCTAGCAGTCATGTCTGACTCTTTGTGACCCTATGGACTGTAGCCCACCAGGCTCCTTTATCCATTGGATTCTTCAGGCAAGAGTACTGGAGTGGGTTGCCATGCCTCCTCAGGGGATCTTCCCGACTCGAGGATCAAACCCATGTCTCATTATGTTTCCTGCATTGGCAGGCGGGTTCTTACCACTAATGCCACCTGGGAAGCCCTTCCATCCTCTACATAGGCTAAGAAAGAGTCAAGCTCAGTCAGCTTCCTGAGCCTGTCCTCTCTGCCAGGAGCTATGTGATGCGCAGAAGAATCATAAATTAATACAGTGTCATTCTGAATGCCCAGAAGTTCAGAATCAAATGTTTAGAAGATATTATCAGCATGGTATTGAACTAACCGCAGCTCATAGCCTGAAGCCTCACCTTTTTGAGGGGTGATTTCTGATTCTTGGAAGCTAGACAAGGTTAGGACCTTGGGAGAAGGGTGGTTGCAGAAACATGATGAAATGATATTGGCTAACTCTCTGTGTAACACAGGTAGTCTGTTAGCCACAGGGAGATAAGCTGTAGTATTTAAAAGTGTTTTTCTCTTTCTATAAAAGAAAGGATGATGAATGTAAACACTCCAGGTGGCCACCCTAGTGAGGCTTACACAGAACTCATTGGATCTGTGCTGATTTCAATGTATGTAAATAATCTGGATCAGTGGGTCAGGAGTGATTGTTTAAGTGGGATGAACCTAAAGGTTTAAGGTGGGGTAAACAGCAAAAAGCTTTTAAATGGGCTCTTCTCATTAATGGATAATATGGAAAGAAAAATTAACAGTTTGTCCATTCAATCAATATTTTCTTGAATCCTTTCTATGTAGGTGTTGTGGGATTCAAAATGCCCAAGAATGACAGAAGAGGTTGAAAATGGGCAGGCTATTTGCTGGGGAACCGACTGGTGGATTCCTAGAAATGGTTACATCTGGGGGATGAAAAAACAGCTGTGGGGCTAGACAGTAGCCTGTAAATCACGCCTCGAACGGTGTTTGAAACACGCATGTGAAATCCAATTGCACATTTTAATAGGGAGAAGCTGTGGGGCCGCTGGCTCTCAGTGAAGGTTTCCCACACTGCCAGGTCGCTCTGAACACAAGAACCAAAAATGTGTTGCAGGCCTGGGGGGAGTAGAGATCCGTAAAACCAGGGAAATCACCCGTGTGTCCTTGGCTTTCTGATCCCCTAGTGAGACATGTGAATAAAACAACTTGACATGCTCGCTGCTGTTTGCAGTGGTCAAATGTTTGCAGTCTTGAGAGTGAGCCAGTCTTTTCCGGCAGAAGGAAACTGGCTGAGCAAGGAGGTTCTTCTTAAGCTGCTTTGCCTCCCGATCCAGAGGGGAGCCCTACAAGGGAAAGAAGGGAGCCCTCCAGAGAATAAGGGGAAGCCAAGAAGGCAGACGTGAGAAGGTGGGGCGTGGGGGGTGGGGGCTGATTTCATTCCCCCTGCCTGGCCACACACTTGCTCTGGACATAAACAGAACTCTTAGACTCTGGGCTGTCCGTCTTGACATGTCTCACCAGCATGTGGTCTCTGTGTATTCTCCATGACCTGTGGTTGGAAAGAAAAGCAGTGCTGCTTCTGTGTGTAAGATAATGGGAAATGGCACGTAATTGCTATTCTAAACAATGCATTAAGTTGAAATCATAAGGTTGTCAACAAGAGGAAGTGATCTGCTGTGTTTGTGTTTACTGGGTCCCTTCTGCCATATAAAATAGAGGACTGGGTTTTAGACTGCTTTCAGTACAGAAAAACACACATACTCATATACCTATAAAACAAGAGAGAAACTTAGTGTCGTTTCATGCTGAGATTTGTTTAGGTCTGAGTAGTTCCTCAGGGCCTGGGTGGTGGATACATAATTTGAAATTCAGCTCTATCCTTTGTAAGAGGTTAGGCCAATGGTGACATTCCATCTTTTTCCTACTTTCAGTTTCTTTCTTTGCTCCATCCAGTTATGCTGCACAGAATGGCCTGCTTTAGGAAGCAGCTAGTGTGGTGCGCTTAAAACAAAAATCAGACACTAAGACCACGTGCAAAATACATAAGGTATATGAGAATTAAGATAGTTTTTAGCCTGTGTCATAATGGAAAACACCCAGAACTTCTGGTCATGAAATCCTTCTCCTTGTAAGACAGATCTCCATATAGTCCACCCAACAAGAGACGTCTTTGCTAGTATGAATTGGTAGAAAAACATAAGGAGCTTCGTGATTTTTTTTTTTTTAATAAAGTGAAGGGTTTTCTGTTACAACTTTTCGGTTGACTTTTCGGTTGTAAACTCTAGAATGATACTTGATCAGCAGCATTTTTATCAGGGCATCTCTCCTCAGAAAACCACAGGCACTTCTTATGTCGTATCAAAATCCAAGTTGTCTGCATCGCATACAAACTTTACCACTTGGTCACACGTTCTCCATCCTGCGTGTTCTCACCAATAAATCCTTATGTTTCCAACCATCTCTGTACTGCCCCCAGCACCTGAGGTCATCATTTCCATTTCTGTGCATTCTAAGCAGCTCTGCTGGAAGCTTGGAAGAATTTCCTGTGTGCTTCTGTCTGCCAGTCTCTGACTTTAACTTCTGCTAAAGACTGACATTTGCCAGCTATTGGGTACTCTTGATTACTCATCCATTGATGATCTTCTTGGTGTGCATTTGTACTTGTGGATATGCTTTTGGTTCTGTCCCCTAATTTTCCAGTGGAAATAGGTAGATACTTATACTGACTTCTTTTAACTGGCCAACGATTTCTTGTAGGCATCACAGTTTGCAGTTCAGTTAGTTGTACTCCTAACATGTCTGACAGACTCCACAGAACCAAGCTGTACAAGGGTAAGTTTATTTCATTTGCATTTAAGAGGCAAGTTCAAAAGATCAATGATCCAAAGTTGTAACCTTAGGGATTGCTGTAACAGAAACTTTCTGATGCATCAGTCTGCCAAGAGGAAACAATCTTCCCTGACAAAGAGTATTTTCAACTTTATTGTTGTTCATTGGATAGCAAGACCTTTTGTAGAAGTGGGAAACTGCAGGTTGAGACAAGTTGTAAGCCTTTCTAGTCCTCAGGAGGAGACAGAAAGAGTGGTGGTGCTGGGGACGTGGGCATTACAAGTGTAGTCCCCTGGTAGCCGAGCCCCTTTAGAGCAAGCACACATAATCATTTGACCCTGGAATGGAGTAGCTTTTATTTTTCTGTCTTTGTCCAAAAGCGTAGAGTGTTTGGTTGCAGTTAAATCCAATTCAAAGAAGCTATAGAGTGAAACTAACCAACAAAACTCATAGATTAGTAAAACAATTTTTATTCTGCTTGAAAATTTTGCCTGCCAGTCTTTTAATGTAATATATGAGTTAGAAGAGGCTTGTTTTGCTTGATTTCTACAAGCTATAAAATCAAGGATTTGGCAGACTTTTTCTGTAAAGGGCCAGATAGAAAATACTTTCAAGTTTGTGGGCCACAGAGTCTCTGTTACAACCATTCAACAGTGTCATTGTAATGGGAAAGCAGCCTTAGATAATATGTAAACAAATGGACATGGCTGTGTTCCAATAAACCTTTATATGCAAAGGCATGAACATGGACGTGGATTTGCCCTATGGGCAGTTTGTCACTCACCCCTACCATGGTGAGTGGAAAAAATTATAGTAGAACCCATGAAATTAATCCCATCTTTAATAAATGTCATTATAGACCTTTATAGTTAACATATAAGCTATTCCTAGAGGTCGCTTACAATATAACTTGACCTAAATACATGCTTTGTTTCATATATAAGACATTAAGTAGAGCTTTAAAATACTAGTGTGTGAATTACACTTAAGCTCAAAATAAAATCTTCTTTAAGAATTGTATTGAGTCTAGCGCCAAACCATCAATTCATTTAACCTTGACTGCAGCAATACTTAACACTTAAAAATTAAGATCTGAGATGCCTGCTTTTTGAAGAGAGAAGCTTTTCACATTTCTAAATAGGTAAGACATAAAATTCAACCTTTAAGAGGATCCAATTAGTTGCTAGGACATCAGAGCCTTCCACACAGGTTCCAGCTGCAATCAGATTTCTCTTGGGGTGAAAGAAAGAAGAGGTGGTTTCTTTAAAAATGAAAATAATGAAATGGAGACTCTCCAGTGAATAATTGTGAAGTACCAAGATTTACATCATTTTTAGCACATGGGATATGAGACATAATTTTAATGGCTTGGCCATAATTTTTAATAGGTTCTGCTGGTCTCAAAATTATCTGGCCAGAGAACACTAACCTTCCATTTTTGACATCAGAATTTCTGCATTAAAATGTGATCTCGAGTTTACTTTAATGCTTATTATGAAGAGTGGCATTTCTATTATAAAGACCTAAGATGTCTGTAAGTCCAGGGGTGCAGAGCGGTACAGGTGATTTCACATCTTCTGTTTGATATCCAACAGTCTTTGGTGGCTAAATTATTAGACCTTGCCCCCATCAGCAAATAGAAAGCCTCCAAAATTATCACTGCCCTAAAGTTGAATATCATGTGATAGACCCTTCCCAAGAAACCCACCTGCCTGAGATTTCTGTGAATTTTTGAATTAGCCACAGTTTCATGTGCCAAGGATGGAAAAAACATTTCAAGTGAAAGCTTTCCATGTCCTGGGAACCCAGTCAACTTGCCCATCTCCTTCTTCCCATGCCAAGAAAAACATTTGTTCATCAGAAATACAAGCATATACTACCCAACTCATTCAGAGCTAGTTCCCAGCAGCTCCAGAATTGACTGCATAATTCCACAGCTTACTGTTGGTTGGAGATGACCTTAAGGTCCTCCAGAACCTCAGTGTGGGAAATATCTAAAAGGAAGAAGAAATTTATTCTTTGGCAGAAAATGCATTCAGTTGTTAGTCAGATCATCTGAAATTATTAATCTCAGTTCTTTTTTGAAAGAAAGAATGTTTCTTTGTCTTATCGTTGCCCACTTCAATTTTTTTTCCCCCCTGGAACCAGAGCTGAATGTTTTAGTGCAATTATATTGAATATAAAATCCCTCAAACTCTTTTGCGACTTCTTGTGATTCACAGATCCTCTCCTCTCTTCCAAATTCTGTTCTGCACTAGAGAATTTTACACAAGTATTGGATCTGGGAGGAGGAGTATGTGTGAGCCATGATTCAAGCAGTAGAAATCCTGGGACAGCTTTGCTGGAACAGAGGGTATGTCCTGACCAAGATGGGCATGTGCAAAAGAATTCTCAGAGCAGAGATGAGAAGAAGATACCAGAAATAACCTTCTCCAAACAACTATTATTTATCTTCTAAGCTATGTGTGTTTTGATTGTGTGGCCCAGCATGTCCAAATGATGCACATGTTTTTTCATTCAATCATAATCCTAAATAATAATATCCTATAGAAGAATCCCAGTGATGGTACTTAGAAATAGTGAGATAAAGAATGGCCAGAATGATAGGAGAGGTTCAGGTGTGAACAATTCTGCTTGCCTTTTCCTGAAGTCAGTCCCTTGCTGTTTTTGCCCAGGAAGGGCCATGTTCTTGTCAGAGCGCTCTTCTACTTTGTAACTAGTTTCAGAGTTTTCAGGCTCAACCCAAAGGAGGTGTTTGGCTAAGAGGGCAGAGCCCAGCTAAGGTATTATTTACCTGTTCACTGCTCTTGGAGAAGTCATTCCAGAGCGAGGCTCTCCAGCTCCTTAGGAACAAAGAGTATTCTTACATGCCTCGTGTAAGCCTCCCTCCTTATATCTTTTATGTTCGTGTTCTGTGAGCTCTTCAGCATAGCTCCGTGATGACTGCAATGAGCAAGGCAGGACCTTCCTTCTAAACCTTCTCTGTAGTCCTTGATTTTTAGCACTGCTGGTTGTCCAATACCCAGCCCCCCCACAACNAGTCAACCCTTTTGGTTTTTTCATAAGGATTCTGCCCATTACTTTGTTTTGAAGTGATAAAATTATTATAATTTTTATTCTGCTGATTGCCTTAAATTTACCATCAGATTTAATACGTCTAATGAGTCAGAGGTACAAATTATTAGTCTTATTTTATAGAGAAGGAAACTGAGACCCTGAGGGCTGGAATGATGAGTCACAAAACCCATATGTGGTGGACCTTGTCTGAATCCAAAGCTCATACCCTTAACTTTTGTGCCATTTCATCAAAGACTTGCAGCAGAAACACATAGCCGTAAATGAGCCAGAGTGCTGAAGACACAACTTATGTGTCTCGGGGCGCTGGAAGATTCCAAAGGAAGCTGAAGCCAAATTTTATTGTTGATTGATATTTAGAGCCTAAGTTAATAGACACGTAGAGTTAAGTTAAAATAGCAGAATATAATGAATGAGATATCCGGCTTGCAGATTTCATTGACTCTAGCCATAGAGAAGAGGAGGAATTGACAAGTCCTGGAGGGCTTCTTGACAGATGTGGGGACTCAGGCTGAGCCTTGAAGGGTGAGTAGGAATTTTACAGCCAAATGGAAGTCCATTCTGGTAGGAGGAGTATCAGAAGCAAGCAGACTTTCAGAAGAAGAGGTCCTGGGACATCCAGGAGACCAGTCTGGCTGGCGTAGGGGCTTGTAGGGAAGTTGTTGGGTGGATAGTTGGCAAGGTGCCGAGAGGCAGGACCAGACTGTAAGGGTAATTAACACCAGGAAGAGGCCTTTGAATTGTTAAGGGACAGGNGACATCCAGGAGACCAGTCTGGCTGGCGTAGGGGCTTGTAGGGAAGTTGTTGGGTGGATAGTTGGCAAGGTGCCGAGAGGCAGGACCAGACTGTAAGGGTAATTAACACCAGGAAGAGGCCTTTGAATTATTAAGGGACAGGCTCAACAAGAAAGACCAGCATAAAGGTCCTTGTCCCCTTCAAAAGTGGAGGGTACTTTTAAACTATGGGTGCTGACACCTGTAGGTATCTTCAAGAATGAGTGTGCTTTAAAAGTCGTCAGTTTATCCCATTTAAAGTCAAGTTATCCCTTTTTAAGATGCCTACATAGACTTTTTCCTTCTGATTACAAGAGTAATACCTACTAGATTAGAGAACAGCCTTATGGCAATGTATAACATGAGATGTGAGGCTCACCCATAATGCCAGCCTCTCTGGACCCAAGAGAGTCTTAATAACAATCAGCTGTGGAATCACTTAGACATTGGTTCTTTGCATATACAAACAGGCTCTGTTTTGTTATTTTAATTCTTTTCAAAACTGATACAACAGTATACAAACTACTTTTATTTATGTTTTTATCTTTACTTGTAAGATTCACTATTTGACTCACTGTAGTTTTAAAATGTGAGCATCCATATCTCAAAACAAACCAACAAAAATGATCCCCCTTTGGATAATAAATACTGAGTACCTAAAGGCGTCAAGTATTTTCCCATGTATGTGATATATGTGTTTAAGACGGGAGTCTCAATTACTTAAAGCCTCTGAGGTTTAGCCAATCAAAACTTCATTCATCTAGTTTAAGGTTCACTCTTCTCCTAAAAAATTGTTTAAGTCTCTTTTCCTTCTGCTTAAGACTCAATACATTTGAAATATTGGCAAACGGTCCATAAGTTAAATGACAATATGAAGATTACAGACTGTCTAGACTGTTCAGAGTAATGAGCTGAAAATGAGATTCTGTTAGGATATAAATATAAAACATGTTGGGTAGCTTCTGACCTTTGTATTCACTTCCATTACTAGACTTGCCAGATTATAATTGTCAGTTATCATATCTGTCTCCCCAGGTGCTCTCTGAGGTCAAGGACTAGTTCAAAAGTCTTAGCACTTGGCGGGCCAGTCAATAAGTATTTCTTGATTTGAATTAGTGCAGCAAAAGGAGAATGGACGAAACAATAGTTTAGGTGTGCAAAAGCCTGGGAATTCTAGTGACTTCAAGCTCACCTGTGTCACATGATGCTTGGAAAAATCCAGTGTTGTTGGGCTGCGTGAGTATCGTGATGCTGCACCACACTTAGTTTCCTTGGGCACACTTCTCTCCTCCGGTTAACTAGCTTTGTGCCTGCCCCCCATAATGGCAGCCTCATCTCCCTTTCGGTTATTTGCAGCCAAAGTCACTAATCCCTTTCCTCCCAGCAGCCAAGAGGGGCAGTGAGTGCAACCCTTAACTTTCTGCTACCTGTTCAGAATATTTCTGCTTCCTTCACTTTTCAAATGTCTGCTCTCTGCTTATTTCCTTCTCCTTCTGGAATGTTCCTTCATCTTCCTCAGTGAACTCAGCACCAGGTTCACAACCTGCCTTTATATCCTAGCTATGACCATCATGCTTTGGAATTTCAATATAGTAGACTCAATAATATGACTCAATGAATATTTAGTCTCTTCTGATAGGGAGATTCACTTCCTTCCCAGCTATATTCCACCACCTTTCATCTGTGGCTGGACTCGCTGTGAACACTCTGCCTCCAGCATCTCAGACTCTTAGATTCTCTCTAACCATTACCCATCCCTTGTCTACCCAACCCAGACCCTAGGCATAGCCATTTCAAAAGGACTCTACCTCCTTTGTTCCTGTCTGGTTTCCAACCTGTCAGATCCCAGCCCTGAATAACCCTCTCACTCCTGTACTTCCTCTGATTTCTGCCAGTCCTCATGGCTCTAATCTCACACTTTGCAAATCAGTTTTCAGGGTTATCTTTGTTAACCACAAGTCTGGCTTACTTTTTTAAAACTGAAGTATAGTTGATTTACAATGCTGTGTTAATTTCTGCTGTACAGCAAATTGATTCAAACACACACATATATACATTCTTTTTTAATGTTCTTTTTATTATGGTTTATCACAAGATATTGAATATAGTTCCCTGTGCTATGCAGTATGACCTGTTTATTCATTCTGTGTGCCATAGTTTATACCCACTAACCCCAACCTCCTGCTCCATCCATCCCCCTCCCTCTTCGCCTTGGCACCCACAGGTTTGTCCTCTGTGTCTGTGATCTGTTTTGTAAATAAGTTCATTTGTGTCATATTTTAGATTTCACATATAAGTGATATCATACAATATTTGTTTTTCTCTTTCTGACTTAGTATGGTAATTTACAGTTGCATCCATGTTGCTGCAAATGGCATTTTCCCATTCTTTTTTATGACTGGTAATCAGTTCAGTTCAGTTCAGTTGCTCAGCCATGTCTGATTCTTTGCAACCCCATGGACTGCAGCATGCCAGGCCTCCCTGTCCATTACCAACTCCCAGTCCATTGAGTCGGCAATGCCATCCAACCATCTCATCATCTGTCGTCCCCTTCCCCTTCCACCTTCAATCTTTCCCAGCAGTTAGTCAGTTCTTTGCATCAGGTGGCCAAAATATTGGAGTTTCAGCTTCAACATCAATCTTTCCAATGAACACTCAGAACTGATCTTTAGGATGGACTGGTGGAACTCCTTGCAGTTCAAGGGACTCTCAAGAGTCTTCTCCAACACCATAGTTCAAAAGCATCAATTCTTCGGCGCTTAGCTTTCTTCACAGTCCAACTCTCACATCCATACATGACCACTAGAAAAACCATAGCCTTGACTAGACGGACCTTTGGCAAAGTAATGTTTCTGCTTTTTAATATGCTCTCTAGGTTGGTCATAACTTCCAATGTTTCTGCTTTTTAATATGCTGTCTAGGTTGGTAAGTGTCTTTTAATTTCATTCCTGCAATCACCATCTGCAGTGATTTTGGAGCCCCCCAAAATAAAGTCTGACACTGTTTCCCCATCTATTTGCCATGAAATGATGGGACCAGATGCCATGATCTTAGTTTTCTGAATGTTGAGCTTTAAGCCAACTTTTTCCCTCTCCTCTTTCACTTTCATCACGAGGCTTTTTAGTTCTTCTTCACTTTGTGCCATAAGGGTGGTGTCCTCTGCATATCTGAGGTTATTGATAGTTCTTCTGGCAATCTTGATTCCAGCTTGTGCTTCATCCAGCCCAGCGTTTCTCATGATGTACTCTGCATATGAGTTAAAGAAGCAGGGTGACAATATACAGCCTTGACGTACTCCTTTTCCTATTTGGAACCA
>SJYV01001895.1:0-15877 GCA_006410875.1 Neotragus pygmaeus
AAACAGTGATAAAACAGGATGTTGAGTGCTATCAAACATACACAGGATGTCTGGGCATCTAAGTAAGACCACGATGAGGTAACTTTTCCAGGAAAAAAAGTGACTCTTTGGCCAAGTTCTAAAGCATAGTTAGCCAAATAAAGAAAGATGGAGGTGTGTGACATCACCAAGATGGTGACATACGTTGTTCCTGATTTCACACTCTTATAAGAACTAACAACTATTCATAGACAAGACACCACTGAGAAAGGTGGAAGGAAAGAATACATGGGAGGCAAGGTAGTATGAGAAAGTATAGCACGTACACCTGCACAGCTTGACACAGAGTCTATCTTGAAACATGAGGAGGATTTTAATATGTAGTAAGAGAATGACAATAGTTAAGATACCACTGATTTTATAAATTCTACCATTCAATTATTGTTATATGCATGTATTCCTGAAGTAAAAAGTTAAATAACAGCTCTAAAGAAATAATGAATCAAGGAAATAATTATTAATTGCTACTAGCCTTAACCCTAACTTTATAATGGCTCACAACACTTGAACCCACTGATCAATTTTTAAAATAAACTTTTAAATGTGGAAAAGTCTTAGATTTACAGTCAAGTTTCAGATAATAGAGAATTTCCATACATTTCTCTCACCCAGTGTCCCTTGTTGATAACTTCTTACATTATTGTGGTACATTTGTTACAACTAAGGAACCATTATTGGCATATTACTATAATTAGACTTCACACTTTATCTGGATTCCCCTAGAACTAGTTTTCTCTAATGTTCTTTTTCTGTTCCAAGATCCCATCCAGGATATATTACATTTAGTTATCCTGTTTCCTTAGCCTTCTCTGAGCCATGACATTTTCTCAGACTTTGTTTTTTATGACCTTCATATTTTCAAGTCATACAGGTACAATGAATGTATTACATACTGTACAATGTATCAGTTATTATGTAGAATAGTCCTGGATATGCATTTGTTTGATGTTTTTCTCAAAACTAGACGTGTTTTAGAGGGAAAAACCACAGAGGACTGGGCCATTCTCATCACATCAAGGATACATACTACCAACATGATTTACCACTAATATTAACATTTATCACCTGGCAAAGCTGTGTTTGCCAGGTTTCTCCAGTGTAGTTACTTTCCCTCCCTTTCTACAGTCTACCTTCGGAAGCAAGTTATTAAATACATCCCACACTCAAGGGAAATGGAGAGAGTTAAGCAAAAGCAGATGTTTTCCTGTAATACTCTTGCATTTTCTATGATCCATCGGATGCTGGCAATTTGATCTCTGGTTCCTCTGCTTTTTCTAAATCCAGCTTGAACATATGGAAGTTCTCGGTTCACGTACAGTTGAAGCCTGGCTTGGAGAATTTTGAGCATTACTTTGCTAGCATGTANCGACCGAGGATGAGATGGCTGGATGGCATCACGGACTCGATGGACATGAGCCTGAGTGAACTCCGAGAGTTAGTGATGAACAGGGAGGCCTGGCGTGCTGCAGTTCATGGTGTCCCAAAGAGTCAGACACGACTGAGCGACTGAACTGAACTGAGCTGAATAGATGGGGCGGTGGGGCGGGGGGAGCTGTTATATTCCTGGGTAAAAGGGGAACTTCCTGTACTGGGAGGCTACCAACCCCCACCCTCCATCCCCAAGCCCACTGCCCCCAGACCTAGACAGATGACTAGATGGTCCAAACAGGAGGCTCAGAAAAAGGCCAACTCTGTAGGGAAACTCATGTTCCAGAGGACCCCCTTGGTCAGGCTGGAGATGGCTTGCAACTGAGTTCACTTCCTTGCTTGATCCCTTCCCCTGATGTTCTTGTTTCATTCATCCCCCTTAACTGACATCACTCCCCCAATAAATCACTAGATGCAGAGCCTCTGGGGAAGTGATCTGGGTAGTGATGCCATAATTCTTGTCTACCAAGTTCAAGAAATGGCTTCTAATTCCAAGAAATGGAATTGGGTTTTACAAAGAAAATGAAAAGAAAAAAAAGAAAAAGGAAAGAAAAAAATCCATCTAAATGACAAAAGTGACCCTGTGATATAGTGTTAGTGGTTTAGAATAGAATAATTTGCTCACACATAGTAGATAGAATTACCGACGCTGACTTTTTGCCTAAGTAAGATGTGATGGGACAGCTTCCTCTGCTAGGAACATCTCTTGGAACAGCAAGCTCCATCACCGCCTCAGCTGGAGACACAGTCATGTCTGCTCACCTTCTGATATCCCAAAGTGACTGGAAAAGCAAGCCCNGCTCACACATAGTAGATAGAATTACCGACGCTGACTTTTTGCCTAAGTAAGATGTGATGGGACAGCTTCCTCTGCTAGGAACATCTCTTGGAACAGCAAGCTCCATCACCGCCTCAGCTGGAGACACAGTCATGTCTGCTCACCTTCTGATATCCCAAAGTGACTGGAAAAGCAAGCCCTCCCATAAGCAGGGCTCCCCCCAGACTGTCCCGGTTCATAGAGATGAGCTGGGATGGTATCGCAAAGATGAGGTAATCATCCCTGAATGATGCTTCTTGACGCTGTCTTGTCTTGGGTTGAGAGGGGGAGTTATAAATAAAATATTGTTCAAGGAGGTGTATAAATAAATTGGCATAATTAGGTGTCATAATTAGGTGCCCATTGCAGTTTAAGACGCATTTACATAATTGTCGACATTGTAATGAAAATAATTGTTTGCCAGGATTGTTTCTGTTAAATCTGATAGTTTCTTCCTTAGTAGAGTTTGTTCTAAGTGGTTGTTTAGAAAATATTCTGATTGTGGAATCATTGTACCAGACTTAAATTTTGGTTTATTCTTCAAAAGTAAAGCAAAGGGCAAATAGCTCATATTTGCCCATAAGCAGAAATGTCAACTGTATTTTCAAATTTTTCTCAATTAAAGTTTTTATGCAAATACGTATTCACACATCTATATGAGAAGAATTATATGCGTGTATTTAGACAAACCAAGTGTGCTCTAGATTTCATCTTTTAAAATCTAGAAGGCTCTTTTGAGAATGAAATTACACTCCTTGTTAATGAATAACTGCCCAAGATCAGCTGAAATCCATGCGCTTCTGTCTGAGGAAAGAGGGGAGGGCAGAGATGCCTGTGTTGCTTACCGCCCTTTATTTATCTCCTGTCTTAAAATCTAGACTTTGTGAAATACCTCTCTGCAATACATTTTCTCCAGATGTCCCCCATATCCTTCTTCACTCACTGTCACCTCCTCAGAAGGCCCAGTTTAGCCACCCACTTAGAAAATGGTCCCCCCCCACTCCTTGATCTGCTCTGCTTGCGTCTTTTCCCTACAGCGCTTATCTCCTTCTGTCAGTCTGTGTGATCTACTATCTAAAGCACTGGTGCTCTTGAACTGTGGTGTCGGAGGACACTCTTGAGAATCCCTTGGACTGCAAGGGACCAGTCCAAGAGATCCAACCAGTTCATCCTAAAGGACATCAGTCCTGAATATTCATCAGAAGGACTGATGCTGAAGCTGAAACTTTGGCCACCTGATGCTGATGTGAAGTTTTTCACCTGATGTGAAGAACTGACTCATTGGAAAAGACCCTGATGCTGGGAAAGACTGAGGGCAGGAGGAGAAGGGGCCGACAGAGGATGAGATGGCTGGATGGCATCACTGACTCAATTGGACATGAGTGTGAGCAAGCTCTGGGAGTTGGTGATNGATGTGAAGAACTGACTCATTGGAAAAGACCCTGATGCTGGGAAAGACTGAGGGCAGGAGGAGAAGGGGCCGACAGAGGATGAGATGGCTGGATGGCATCACTGACTCAATTGGACATGAGTGTGAGCAAGCTCTGGGAGTTGGTGATGGACAGGGATGCTGGGGTGCTGCAGTCCCTGGGGTCGCAAAGAGTCAGACACGACTGAGCGACTGAACTGAAGTGAACTGAATGTTTATTGTCTGTCTCTCCACTCTAAGAAGTTAAGTTTTATGGGGCAGAGATCATTGCATTAAAAAAATATTTTTAAAAACAACTAAAAGGAATTCATTAATTCATATAGAAGTCTGAAAATAGCTTCAGGTATGACTGTACTCAGGGGTTCACATGTATTATCCAAACAATCTCCTGTTTTTTTCCTTCATCTTTCTGCTTCATTTATTCTCTTCATTCTGAGGCAAATTTTTCTATGCAGTGGCATGATCTCCGGCAATTCCAGGTTACTTTCTATCAGCTGAGAAGCGGCAAAGCAAAGAGGACGCCGCCTTTCTAACAGTTCCAATGCGAGTCTGAGGACTGGCTTCAGGGTTCTGATCTGAGCCAGCCGCTGGGGCCAGGGATGCGGTGGACGCGTGCTGCCCCGGGCTATCGCCTGGGCTGGGAAGCGGGGTGGACTCGAGCTGGACCGGGTGGTCTGGGATTGAGAACAGTGCGGCGTCCCAGGTCAAGGTTATACAGAACTCTCATATTTGCTAACTGTGCGTCTCTGCTGAAAACATCAGTAATTTCAAAGTCAAATATTTAAGAATATTTTTGCTGAATTTTGATGCTTGTCCCTTAGGAAGGATTTATGGATCTATGAATGTCCTGATACACCTTTCCTTCCTGACTAAACAAGTTATTACAGCAATGAAGAACTCACACCATCATTTTCAACAGAGGAGCTGAGTTCCAGCCCAGTTTCCAGGACACAGACTAGCTTCAGTGTGTTTCAAGTGTATTCTAAAGGACTTGCAGCCGACTCGCTCTTCATCCCATGGCTGCAAAGCCGAGACCTTCCTGGCATTTGACTCCTTCATGTAACTGCTCTTTGTATCACAAAAACTGTTCCTGATATTAAGTGAAATGGGTGTAGTTCTTCTAACTGCCCTCTCTCTACTAACGGTAAGTAATGCCTCCTTTGCGTGTATCATTATTACCTTTTAGGCAGACAGTTATCGCTCCCCTCAGCCTCCTTCGGCTGAAATGAACATCCCCTTGCTCTTGAACTTCTCTCATAGGTCTTGCTTTCCAGACCTTTTATCATTTTTGTCAGTCTCTTCTGAGCGACTTACAGCCTATCTTCTTTAAAAATACAGTGTCTCATAGCCTCACCTGGATCAAAACCATTTCCTCACAGAGTAGAATTAATTCTTTTGTTCAAGGACTCTGGGGAGGGTGGAGTTGCTGCTGTATGAAGACTCTCCTCCCACCCACAGGTGGGCTACACGATTGCTTAACCGGTATTCCCCAGTTTTAACAACTATTTGGAAACTTACCAACGTTGTCATCGAACCCCTGCACAGATGTACAAAATATAATGAAGCAATTATTTAAAAGAACATAAAAAGAATTGTTTAAAAAAGAAGTCTCCAAGTTGCTCCAACTGTTAACTCTGACCTGCTTTCAGCAGGAAGTTTACATGTAAAGAAAGGAGTGTAATCTGCCGGTGTGGACACCCGTTGATAGAATTTAAGTAAAAAAGAATTCAATGTAAGGTATTTGTAGTGCTATTTGGTTTTGTTCATTAAAAAAAATCTTTCATTTATCCATAACCAAACGTTTCAGAAAATGCAAACATGTACGCATTTCAAAACTACAATAGACAAGTATTATAAAATTGCACAAGAAAAAAATTTCCCAACTAACACAAAATCATGATGCAGAGGAATCTACCTGTCATTTTATAATTAATGTGCTGATTACATTTTCATTGTTACAGATATGCCACAGTGTTATATAGTTTCCTTGTGAAAAGATGTCATGTAAGGCATAGCACAATCCAGAATGCATAAATAATACCATTATATCTTCTAATAGCCTAATGCAATGCATTGTCTGATTACACACACACATTCTGTAACCTACTGTTAACACCATCTAACCAAGCTTCTTTAATGAAACTTCAAACCTTTGTGCAATATTAATCTGCCAAAGAAAGTAGTCCCTTTGCAGGTGATATAAGCAAACTCAGCTGCTTCTTTTTTAAACTTCTAGCTTCCTATTCCATAATCAATCTAGTTGCTACGATTATCTATGTGACAGATGTTAAATGGAGAGATGGTTAATTTTCCCAAGGTGTTATTATATACTTATTTTATGTTCATTTGTTTTCACTCATTTAAATGCTTCATTGAAATGAAATTTCCTCGATGACTGTCTTGGGTTGTGAGAACTCCACATCTCGTTCCTAAATAAGCCTTCCCTGACCTAAAAAAAAAAGAGCGTTTTACAGTCCTATAAAAATAAACACTTTTTGCTTTGTGTCTGCTCTTCAAGCTAATGATTTGATCCACATTTCCCAAGGAGTTATGCTCCTACGAGGTTCCTGAGATGCTCGGTGACCAGAGAGTCCTCTGGTGGAATGTGCTTGGGAAGCTGTGGGCTGTGTCCCCCTCTTGCATGGAGAAGGCACACAGGCATACGGAATGGTAGGGCTTTGAACAGCCCCCCGAGTAAAGAAATCTGGTTAAGGCCGCATCCCCCGACCTTCTCAGACCTGACTCGGTTATACTCTTAAATAGCTTCTATAACAGTCCTGGGAAGCCAGGCGGAACACTGTGGAATACTGGTTTGCAACAAGATTTCATTCGATGATGCTTTCTCTGTCCATTTTCAGGACATTCAGCTGAGCCTGGGAGTTGGGAGGAGGCAACGCCCATGCTGATTTATGTAAGGGAAAATGAATCAATACATGATTATTAAGAGCCTATTAGATTCTAGACACTCTGACATCCTTTACATACACACATTCATTAATTCACTCAACAGCTATTTATGAAGAGCCCACTCTTCTAGGATCAGGGCATCAGTGCAAGCTAAGGCAAACTCCCCATTCTGATAATGCTCAGATTATCACGGGGAATCCTCAGGGTTAAAAATGTGTGTCTTCATTCTACCCAGGAGAAAAATGGAAGCTCAGGGACTTCACGGAAACAGTCTGAGGTCCCAGAGATGGTAAGTCTGCAAGGAAAGGTGCCTGGAAGCTCAGAGCGATGCACTCCCGAGGCTCACACTCCAGCTCAGATCCCTGTGCTGGACTTTGCTACCACGGAGCTCCAGTGTCTGTCTCCAGAGGCTGACCCAGGATGAGATCAGGCAGGTGCAAACTGAAACACAGCTCATCAGAGGTATTACAGACCTTCTTTACCAGCTGCCTGTAATAACCAGAGGAGGCAGACCTGGAGCCATATTGATGTCAGTAAATAACACCCCTTTCCTTTCCAACATAGTTTTGCATCAGCATTCTTAGTAAATACACCCATCCTGGGTTTGCAACCTAATTTTATGGGGAAACTTAATCTATATATTTACAAATCACTCTCCCACCGTGAGCTTCAAACCCATCTTTATGTTCAGAGAACCTCTCATTCTGCCTGTAACGGCCAAGAATGCACTGTATCCAGAAGTTCTTCTGAGTCCCCGGCTGTCGCGGGAATACAGAACGCGCAGTAGATTCGAGGTTTGCTTCCCTGATTTTCTACCGGTGTTTGCTTAGCATGAACGTTCGGGCACGGCCTTCCTTCCCCACCGCCCTCCCCCTTGGCGACCGCCACACCTGTGAGTGGGCTTCTCTTCTGTAGACAGGTTCTTTCCCAGCACAGTTTAGCTTANGTGCTCCGTGTACATTCTCCATGCTCTGTGCACATTCTCCGTGCTCCGTGTACATTCTCCGTGCTCGGTATGCACGGTGACACTTTACAGTCTCTGCTGAGGACAGAGCTCACGGTTGCCTGCCCTCTCACCTCACCCTCCACGCCTAATCTGCCTTTGAGTCGTCACTGAACCTTCTAAGGCAGACCTACTGTGCAACAGGAATGTCGTATATGCGAATGCCCAAGACATGGCCCTGTTTGCAAGGTGCGCCTAGACCCGTCCTAGTAACAGTCACGCAGCTAAGCCACGGCTGTACTGGATGTCTTCTGCTGGCGGGCGTGGGTGTGGCATTAAAAAACCTTCTCAAAGACAGCTGAGCTGGTCTTTCAGTTTGAGTGAAGGTCAGTGCAGGCATGGTGGGATCAGGACATTTCCAGGAGAGGAGGAAAAGCGTAGTGTTTGTTAAATGTGCAAGGCACACGGAAGATGACCGCCTAGGGGCAGGCAGAGGCCAGAGCCGGGCAGACTGCGGTGCCACGGTCGTCTGGACTTTACCTCTGACGTTACCAAGAACCGCGTTCCCATGGGTGTGGCTTGGGCGATCGGGTTGTCATTTGGTTGCAAACAGAAGATGTGGACTGGAAGAGGTGAGGCTTGCGGCAGATTTCCTCCGTGAGGTGCGTCACCACTGGGTTGGGATGGCCAGAAGGTTCCTTTGTTTTCTTTGGTGCTCAAGCTCTAGGGACCAGCTCCAGTCGATTTGGCCACCCCTTAGCTGCTAACAGTCTTGGAGAAGAAGGGGGTGTGAGCCCACCCAGCAAGCACTGTAGAGTGAAAAGAGGTCGAAAATGAAATGGGAGGACACAGCATATATTTCTCCAGCCTGGGTGTCCTGGTCTCAGCTCTTTATATGAGACGCTTGCGCTTGTCCACACCTGCGGTTCCCTCCTGAGTGCTGTGTTCTAATCACCCTTAGAGCCTTACTACACCCACCAGCAGTATCACCTGGGAGCTTGTTAGAAATACAGATCACCAGGGCTCACCTCACACTTCCTTAAGCACAAAGCATGAGCACAGAGTCCTCAGGTGATTGCTTTGCCTGGCACAGTGCTCGGAGCCCTTCTGTAGAACTTTGCCAATCACATAAAAGCAGAGGGCTGGCTTGTTCTTCTGTGTTCTCTGTAGGACCTCACTGCTTTTTCAAGTTTTCTCAAAACTGCAGACTGTAAAATATACGGAGTGTAAATTAATCAGCAGCTATCACGGGGCACATGGCTGGGATGCAGAGCTGTCCTCGCGTTCGGGTTGCAGTCTGGGTAGGGCTTGGTCGTTGGTAAGGAGGAGCGTGCTACCTGCACGCCCCTGCTTGCGTGGGGTCACCTAACCTGCTTTCCCCCGAGTGACCCAGTGAAGAGAGAGGGNGTGAAGTCACTCAGTGTGTCCGACTCTTCGCAACCCCATGGACTGCAGCCCACCAGGCTCCTCTGTCCATGGGATTCTCCGGGCAAGAGTACTCGAGTGGGGTGCCATTGCCTTCTCCAGCACGGAGTATCATGTGATAGCAAATGGGCTTTAGGCTCATAAATAATAATAGCAAACATGCACTGCTGCTGCTGCTGCTGCTAAGTCGCTTCAGTTGTGTCTGACTCTGTGCGACCCAGAGACTGCAGCTCACCAGGCTCCTCCGTCCCTGGGATTCTCCAGGCAAAAGTACTGGAGTGGGGTGCCATTGCCTTCTCCAGCACGGAGTATAATGTGATAGCAAATGGACTTTAGGCTCATAAATAATAGCAAACACACACTGGTATCTCGGATAAGCCAAGATCTCTAAGTGTGTTAGAGAAATTGCTGTTAGCCTTCAGGCTGCCTTCCTTAGTAGGTACTGTTTTCGCCCCTTTCACTGTCGAGGAGACTGGGCCGCAGACCTGTGCCTGGGGCCCAGAGCGCACGGAGCCAGGGCGCGTGCAGAGCGCAGCGTCGGTCCTCGCGCCGGAGCCAGCTGCGCTCCCCACGCGGGCCTCTGGAAAGCCTTCGCTTGGGTCGTGCAGGGATACGGGAGGAATGAAGTGAGCGTTGAATGAAAAGTGCTCAGGGGCGTCCCGGCCTCGGGTAGCAGCCCCCTAAAGGCACGGCCGCCACCAAGGGAAGGCATCAGAGGGGGGGAAGCCGCCTGGGCTCTGGGCCGATTCCCGGAGACGGCGCCGCCCCGAGCCTGGGAGGGGACGCAGCGGGGAGCAGTTTCCCCAATCCCTCCCAGGATCAGAGTCTTTTCCAATGAGTCAACTCTTCGCATGANAAGGCAGCAGAGGGGGGGAAGCCGCCTGGGCTCTGGGCAGATTCCCGGAGACGGCGCCGCCCCGAGCCTGGGAGGGGACGCAGCGGGGAGCAGTTTCGAGAACCGTCTGTCCAGCCGGCGGGTTGGTAGGCCCCCGCGGAGGCATCATCACTGCAGCCGCAGGCCTGAGTGCGGGCCCGTGGCCAGCGCGAGACCCGGGGCCGCCCCGCCTCGGGGGCCGCGCAGCCGCCGCCGCGTCGCCAGGGAGGGTCCCAGCTCGGGCTCGGTGCCCTGCGCAGCCCCGAGGTGCCTGGGCCTGGGTTCCGCTGTGGCCACCATTACAAACTAAGTGTGTCTCTGCGTGGTCTGCATGCCTCTGTGGGAAAGTGTGCTGAAGGCAGAACTTTAAATCAGGCGCTGTGGGCAGTTTCTGGGCTCCGCACACACCCTTCTGGCCAGCCCCGGGCAGTTCATTCACTGTCCCGTGCCACGGGTAGGGGTCGATGCTCATCATCGGGGAAGGTATCTCAGAGGTGATGGGAAGCCTTTGTCTAAGGCTGTGATAACAGAAGGCCATAAGCTGCGGCTTCAGCGTTCCTTTCTCCCAGCTCCGGAGGCTGGGAAGCCGAAGATCACGGTTCTACGCAGAGCCAGCATGTGGCGCGGGCGCTCCTGCTGGTTTGCAGACAGCTGTCCTCTTCTCGTGCCCTCACACGACAGAGGGGAGATGCACGCCCTCGCCTCTTCTTCCAAGGACACTCATCCCATTCACGGGGCTCCACCTTCAGGACCTAATCACCTCCCAAGACCCCTGCATCTTAAAACTCTTATATTGGGTATAGGACTTCAACGCATGATTTGGAGGGAGACACACATATTGTCGGTAGCATTCTTTTTTTCTTCTTCTTCTTCTTAATACATATATTTTATTGAAGTGTAGTTGACTTACAGTTTTCAGGCGCACAGAAAGGTGATTAAGTTATACATTGACACATTATTTTTTAGTCTGCAGCATTCTTGAAGAATTTTAGGCATGTGAGTCGTGTAGGCAGGATTGAATAGAGAGAGGAAAGGAAAAAGTGTCCGCCAGAAGATAACCATGGTTGTACATCCGATACTGACACCTAAGTACTTTAAAATGCTTTGCTATTATACTTTCTAAATATATGTGTTAAACATATTTCATGTTTCATGAAGTGCAGTCCTAGCTTTACCACTTGTAAAGCTACTAGGTTTCATACGTGGACAACTTCATCCTTATGGTAAGATCCCTTACTATTTAGATTTTAAAATCTGTACGGTTTTCATTTCCCTTAAGTTTCCTGATTTGTCCTAAACTGCCTTTTAAAAGCATATACCTGCCTGCCAACATCTATAACTGCTGCTGTAATCCAGTGCTTAATTGTTCTTCAGGCTTTTTCTTAAAGGGGCTAATGCTCCTGCATCATCCAATATGGTGATCATTAGCTACCTATGGTCATTTCCAGCAAGTGAAAATGAAGTTGCTCAGTCATGTCCGACTCTTTGTGACCCCACGGACTGTAGGTAGACTGCCAGGCTCCTCCATCCATGGGGTTCTCCAGGCAAGAACACTTGAGTGAGTTACCATTTCCTTCTCCAGATCTTCCCAGCCCAGGGGTTGACCCTGGGTCTCCTGCACTACAGGCAGACTCTACCTTCTGAGCCACCAGGGGAAATTAAATACATTGATAATTCAGCTGTTCAGTTGCACTCACACCTCAAGTTGATCATTTCAAGTGTTCAACAGCCACGTGTGGCTAGGGGCTAATGTATTGGACAGCTCAGACCCAAAAATTGATTCTTTCCAGAAAGTTCTACATCATTCTAGAAAGTTCTACCTCTAATGGAAGTTTTGAGCTAAACCATTATCTTTCTTGATTCATTTGAAATGATATAACTGATTATTCAGGATGCTAATGAAAGTCTCCCTTTAATTCTCTTCATTGAAAACACACTCCACATATATTTCAGCACAAACTGCCTATGGTATTTACCACGTAATTTTGATGTTGTCATGAAAATAGTGAAAGTGAAAGTGAAGTCGCTCAGTCGTGTCCGACTGTTAGTGACCCCATGGACTGCAGCCTATCCAGGCTCCTCCGTCCATGGGACTCTCCAGGCAAGAACACTGGAGTGGGTTGCCATTTCCTTCTCCAATGCATGAAAGTGAAAAGTGAAAGTGAAGTTGCTCAGTCGTGTCCAACTCTTAGCGACCCCATGGACTGCAGCCCACCAGGCTCCTCCGTCCATGGGATTTTCCAGGCAAGAGTACTGGAGTGGGGTGTCACTGCCAAATAGTGACGTTTGAAATATTTAGGAAACAATTTTGGTCCAGTTACCAGAGGTTGCCTGTTCTGAAAAGATCATCAAGGTGTAACGGTTCTCTCTGATAAGATGTCAAAGTGTCAACACCACTTTTACAAGGGAAAAAGTAGTTCTCAATACTAAACAATTCATCCTGGTTGATTTGTCTCCAGGGAGTAATAAATCCTCCCAGTTTGCTAACTCAGCCAACTGATGTGCTTGATTGATTCAAGAGAATTTATAGTCTCTAAAAATTTATTACTGAGTGGATCAGTATATTCATAATTTCAAGATTCCAAACAAACTCTTATCCAGCCATGTCACAAATGAATAAAGTGGCACCATTTGTTTAAGTGGTAACTAGAGTTTCATGAGCATATCCCTTCCAAATCCATTTCTTGCATGACTATCAGTAAGCCAAAAAGTATATAACTTAAAAAAAAAAAAGACTAAAAGCACATCACTGCATCACCAACTTTGTGTACATTTTAAAAGTGAATCAATCTCCTTTATGAAAAGACTAAACACCAGTAATTCATCTACCTAGAATATCCAAAAGAGAAATAGGTCATCACTGCAGCAAAAACAATAAGCATAGCACTCTCTGGAAGGATCAATAGTGTCATGATAAATGAAGTCCCCTCTTGTGTTGCTGCAGCAAACCTCCTGTGACTGGGAAGTCCCAGCTGACTCCCTGCCATCCCTCCTCCCATCTACTCAGCTCCTAGGGTTCTCTCGGAGACTCTTCTAAAACAAGAGTTTAGGTCACACAGTTTGCAAAACTCCTCATAGACGTAGCTACAGTCAGAGGCAAACTAGACCCTCTGAAAGGATACCCCAATGCGGCCACTGATGGCTGGACCCTCGTCATATTTTCAGCTGTGCTAGCTATATCGTGCAGCCACCCTACTTAGCAGGTGTGACGGACACTCCGTGCCAGGAGAACGTGATGTCTTTGCTGCCGACAAGGACACTAACACGCTCGCTTCTACTCATGTCGTGTGGTGGCACGCTGCACAAAGGCGAGCGGCCGGGATGCTCAAAGTTAACTGCAAATGGGGAGAAGAAAGTTAATGGAAACACTGCAGTGTTCTCTCTTAGCATGCAGTTGCAAGCTTTCAAAGTCCCGTTAAGTATCTCTTTTTTAAGATAAATACCTATTAAGTAATGTATATGCACAAGTTGAAGTGTTAAATGGTTTGTTGAAACCTATTAGAGTACACAAGATGATAAACATAAATTATAGCTAATATACTGCACCAGTGATTTTTAAACATAAAAATTACTGACACTGTAAAAACACACTTGAGTCATCGTAGCAGCATAATAGCACTAATCCATGTTTATCCAACCATGCACTTTTCAAAAACAACACAAACCTCTAATAAATGCTTTGGCTTCACCTTGACAACTTATATGGGTTATTGCCTCGTTCATGCCTGAATAACCATGTGTTATGACTTAAATGTTCTTTAATATCAATTTATGCCTTGAAGAAAAAAGATTGAATAACATAGTGTACATATGGTTCAATTTATTACAGCAAAACAATCATTTTAGTTTGAAGATATTCTCTCATGGTGCATATCATAGAAATCTTCTTCAATAGAGCTCTCGATAAACCAGATTTTTTATGTCACAATAAATGAAACTAAGTCAGCTAATTGTTGCTAAGATTCTAAATAGATGGGTCTATTTGGCTTCCTTGTCAATCAAGAAACACATTCCTTAACACTTGTATTTCTGGATTCTAATGTCTCTAATTGGATTTTACACTATCTGATTAATGAGGTAGTTTATAGGCTACTATATAAAAAGCAAGACTCAAAAAGTGGAGAAAACTGGAGACCATCAGCATTACTGAGAGTCAAGAAGATAACAAGAAAGTGAGAGTAGGCAACAGAAGCCAAAGGGAGGAAAGGAAGGATGAGGAGGTGAATTCTAGTGAGAGAGTAAACTAGAATGGACTGTGACACCATCAGAAATGCTTCTGAAATAGTGGGCATGCTGTTGTCCAAATCGGACAGTATGTCCACCCCAACTACACTCTGCCTCATGCCCAACACACCAATGCCCCAGGTCTTGCGAGTAGAGGCTTGTGTTCGACTCTAGTGAGGCTTCATGGCAGGAACACACAGTCCACTGACTGNCTGCAGGAGATGCAAGGCACACAGGCTCAGTCCCTGGGTCAGGAAGGCCCCCTGGAGAAGGAACGGCAGCCCACCCCAGTGTTCTCGCCCAGAAAACTCCACGGACAGAGGAGCCTAGTGGCCTACAGTCCAGAGTCGGACACGCCCGAGCACACACCCGTCAGGCTTCATCTGCCTTTGCCTTCCTGATGCTTAGCAAGTGCCAGACACACTGAGTGTCAAGTGAACAGCTGCCTGAATGAATGTGTAAATAAGCAAAGTGGGAATAAAGGTTAAAATGATTGATAATCATTGTGAGTGCCACCTATTTGCTAAAAATACTGATATTTCAAGACCCATAAATTAAAGTAGTAAACTATTCACACCATTTTCTTCATTTAACTGTTCAGCAATGATTCTGGAGACCTTTATACATAAAGCACAATAAAGAGCACAGTGGGAGTCTGTCTAGTAAAAAATGGATTTAACATGATTGCTCTGAAGTTTAAGACTCTAGTATCTTTACATAGTTATAAGTTTGGATATCTTGGATAAAGAGGCAAAGATACAGATTTTACATTTATGTATTTGTTTCTTGCTGTTACACAGTCACAGGATTGTCTGGTACGGCATTCGAAATAAGAAAAGCCCAAGATGGTGGGCAGAATATTTCTTCACGCGTCTCCAAGTTTGGAATTGCTTGACTCAGTTCTTCACATGTTTTCTTCAGCTCACTGGCTTTCTTTGCCTTTAAAGAATAGAGTTTATGGCTGCTCATCAAGTACATAGAAATTAATTCTGGGATGATAGGAAAGGGTCTTCAGATTTGAGCTCACATTATTTCTCATCCAAGGCAGATGTTTATCTGCACCTTAAACAGGGGAATGTCCACAAAGAACCCCCTTCTCTTTTATAATAGAACAACAATGAGACTGTAGTCAAATTTCCCAAGTTTCTCCACAGGTAAATGAAACAATCATAAGCCTGCTGGTCTTTAAGATGTTATCTGGGTTCTTATAATCCATTCAATACACAAACAGGGGAGCTTCCACGACTTTTCCTGTGAGGCTGTCGACACTTGCCTTCCTGACAATGGAAACAGAACAAAGTATCCTATTTTGCTTTTTAAACATAAGAACTTCTTGTTTAAAGGACAGCCTATCCACTGCACAAAGCAGAGACCATCATACATACTAGCTATTTAAAAGCGGGGACAGGGACCTTCCACTCCAAACAAAAGCTATGTCCTCTCTGATGTATTTTAGTGGCTGAGTCATGTCAGCTCTTCTGCAACGACCCCATGGACTGCAGCCCACCAGACTCCTCTGTCCATGGGATTTTCCAGGCAGGAACAGTGGGGTGGGCTGCCATGTCCTCCTCTAGTTCTCTTTGATAGCATGGAGTATCATGTGATAGCAAATGGGCTTTAGGCTCATAAATAATAATAGCAAACATACACTGCTGCTGCTACGTCGCTTCAGTCGTGTCCAACTCTGTGCGACCCCAGAGATGGCAGTCCACCAGGCTCCCCCAACCCTGGGATTCTCCAGGCAAGAACACTGGAGTGGGTTGCCATTTCCTTCTCCAATGCATGAAAGTG
>SJYV01001897.1:0-12423 GCA_006410875.1 Neotragus pygmaeus
CAATTTAATACTATTTATTGAAACTAAAAAATGCATGGGGTTGCAAAGAGTTGGACACAACTCAGTAACTGAACAACAAAGACGACGACAACAATGTCTACATACCCTGGGGCCCAGGAGTTCTACTTCCTGTAGCTGTCCTAGAAGAATATACCTGCTTGTGTGTAATGAACTTCATGGAGGTATTTTCACTGCAACACAGTTTCCAACAGCAAAACCTGAAACTGACCTAAACGTTTAATAATAGGACCATTACATTTAAGGTTGCAAATTGATGGCCCTCAGGCTAAGTTTGTCCTGCACCTGTGTTGTGTTTAGCCTGAATACTGTTTCATAATCTTGAATTAGTTGCCAATGTTAAAAAATTAGATTAACGTCATAAAGATCCGGGTTTTCAAATATTCTTAAAACACTGGTATTCAAGTTAACAATCCTTTGGTCTGTGTAAATACCTACTTCTGCTTAAAACAAAACACACCGGCTCCACCTGTCACCTTATTGAATTGCTACTTGCATATCCCCTGTAGGCAACAGAGTTTGAGACTTTGGCAGATATGTTATGGCTCCGCCAAATAATGAATTGTACATGTGAGGTAAATACAATATGGCAGATGATTATGTAGTGGTGTGAAGGATCACCAAGACACACTCTGGGGTTAAAAAAAAAAAGAGCAAGCAACAGGTAGAACCATTATGTATACAATAATGCTATTTTGGTAAACAAAATATTATGTATTTGTATGTATACACTACGATGTAAACTATGAAGTTCAGGGATCATTCCATTTTATTGTTATATTCCCAGTACCTAAAACAGTCCCTGGCGTATACTGGATTCTTAATACATATTTTTAAATTTTTATTTTGGCTGCACTGGGTCTTTGTTGCAGCACGCAGGCTTTCTCCAGTTGCGGTGCACTGGCCTTCTCTTATTGCAAGTGGAGTACAGGCTCAGTTGACCTGCAGCGTGTTGGATCTTAGTTCCCCTACCAGGGACCGAACCCACACCCTCTGCGTTGGAAGGTGGATTCTCAACCATTGGACCACCTGGGATGTCCCTCAATCTGTTGTTTAGTTGCTAAGCCATGTCCGACTCTTTCTGAGACCTGCCAGAACTGTGGCCTGCCAGGCTCCTCCCTCCATGGGAGTTCCCAGGCAAGAATACTGGAGTGGGTTGCCATTTCCTTCTCCAGGGGATCTTCCTGACCCAAGAATAGAACTCAAACCTGCTTGGCAGGTATATTTTTACCACTGAACCACCTGGGCTTCCCAGTCCCTCAATACATTACTTGTTTATAAGTACATAGAAGAGGGAGTCAGAGGATGAAATGGCTGGATGGCATCATTGAGGCAATGGATATGAACTTGGGCAAACTTCAGGAGATGGTGAGGGACAGAGAGGCCTGGCGTGCTGCAGTCTATGGAGCTGTGAAAAGTCGGACATGACTGGGTGACTAAACAACAGTGTATAAATGTATGAAGGGTTGTGGAAGATACACACTAAACAAGTGATTAATTCTGTCAAAGTACTGAGATTTGGGAGGGGTGGTGGTCAAGGGAAGTTTTCATTCTGTATAGTTTGACTCTTTTACAAGAACACAATATAGTATTACTTGCATAAATTTTAAAAAATTAAAGAAAAGCAGTCCAGCACAATATACCCTAGTAATCAAACCAAGATCTAAAGTGAGGCCCAACTGAAACCGTCTAAAGAAAAATGAATGGGGTTAAAAATAAAACTCGGTGCTTATGAGAGATGAAAGCTAATCAAAATACTTAGCTACCAGCTCAGAATTAACCAGCAGGGTGATGAGTCCGCAGAAAACACTGATGAAATCCGGCCACTCCACATACTTGATGAGGCTCCATCCATAACCACAGTTCTCCCTGGTGCTATCATATTTTCTGACTTTTGGGTTTTGTTTCTCGATTCTGTCTCCTGAAGTTCACGAATGCCTTTCACATAATGTATCAGAAAGTGACTAGCTTGGGAAGTTTTTTTTTTTTTTTTTTTTAAGAATAAGCTGGGGGTAGATAGCAAAGACAGGCAAAGAGAAGCGCTTTAATGTCAATGTTTGGAGATCACAGACATTTTCCCTCAAAGGGAGGATAGGCCTGGCTCATGTTTTCAGAGGCTTCGAGAATAGGCCGTTCTCAGCGGATTCTGAGGTGTCAGGGCAAAGGAACCACCCCACGGGGGCCTTCTCAATGCTATGTTTGGAAGCAGCTTTTCTCTCTCCAGGTTCAACTATCATTAAACAACCTTCCTTCTTATCGTCCATATTTGGAGTCAAACAATCCTCAACCACCCAGGGGCAGGATGTTCAGAGCTGTTCCGAGACAGCAGGAGCAAAGCCACTGGAAAGGTTCAGACGAGTCCAAACGGTGCAACTGGCAGAAAGCAAAGCAAACTCTGTTCATCACGAAGACACAGCGTACGAGGGAGAAGGTGTGCCTGTCCTGGGCTGCCCCGGCCCGTGCACGGCTGGGAGCCCGGCCCTGACTGGGCTCTACTCAGGGCAGCGGGAGGCTAGGTTTGCTTCACAACACCGGCGTCCTCACCCGCACCAGGCCCGGGACAGTCTTTTATAAGATTTTTGGCAACGGCTCTCCAAAACTAGACCTCCAGCCATTGGTCTGGAAGGGCCCAAACGAGAAACTACAGACACCTCAGAGGGGGCAGAACGCCACAGACAGCTCCGCCCCCGCGGCCTTCCGCAAGCACTTCCGCCGGAAGTCGAAATGGCCACAATAGCGTCGCATGTTGACGTCACGTGTCCGCCGGAAGTCTGGGGACGCGCCCTGGAGGCGCCGGCCAGGCCGCGGCTGGTTGTTGGCAGATCCCGGCGGTAAGTCAGCCTCCGCTGGGGTGTTAGGTACCCGGGCTGGCGCAGGGTTGTATGTCCCCCCATCTGACCAGTCCTTTCCCGTTGTGTGTGGGGCTGCCCGGCGCCCAGACACCCCCCGTGTTCCCTCCGATCTTTCTAACCCCGCCCCCCTGCCCTGCTTTGGTTCCCGGGGAAATGGCAGGAGCAGCTGGGGTCTTCGGACGGAGTGTAGCCTCGGGAATGCCCTTTTGTTGGATCCCCAGCGTGGGCTCCTTGAGTATAGGGATAAACACCGAGATCCAAGTCTCTTGGGTTATTTCTTCCCGATTAGCTTTTTTGCCCTCTCGAAATCTTAAAACTCCCATTCACCCCGCGGGGACACAACATCCTCTGACTTTCACATTCTTTCCCACAGTAGAGTCCGCCCCCGATTCCTAGTCTGTCATATCGTGTGTGTTGAATTGGTGTCTCTGCAGCCAGATCCAGCCTCCTAGGGGAACCATGTCTCCTGTAGCTTTGGGTGCCACTCGTTGCGCCAGGCGCACGCCGCTGCGCAAGAGGAGATGCCGTTTGAGTTCTCCGTGAATGTTCGGAGGAGGAACGCCAGAGCTGTCGGCTGAAAGCTATCCAGACAAAAGAAACATGTAGGCTGGGGACCCCGAATCACCTCGTGAGAATTACTGCTCTTTATTTCTTCTGTCTTACCTCGTGGAGAGTTTCCAGTTTGGTTATCTCAGTTGGAAGTTCTGCCCAGAATCATATCTGCCAAGGACTGGAGTAACCGTTTCCAGTTTCTTAATACAGGCCCGTGTGTTGACTTTGATTCCCCAGGGTGGTACCTGATTGTTGGGGTCACTGGCCTGGAGGGTTGCTTCATAAGACACCATTACTGATCCTGGCCCCTGACCTCCTCTGCTGGACCCTTTTTCCAGTAGTATTGCCAGCAGATTCTCTTGGGTACATTTCATATCAGTGTGCTATTTGAGGGAAGACGGATGCTTTCTGCATATTCTTCCCCACTGATCTTGGGATTTGCAGGCAGGAATTGCCACAAGTCAGACCACAGTGGTTTAATTAGGAAACTCTTGAAGGGTGACCAGGTGAGTAGCCCCACTGAGAGGCAGTTCGTGCTTGAAGGCTGAAGAATTCTGTTTGAGGAGCCACTTAGGGAATCAGTGTTTGCAAATATGCATTGGATATTTATCCCTCAGTAGCAGTCACACTCTTTCTGTTCTTTCGTAGCCCCAGGATGGACTTTCTGGTTCTCTTCTTGCTCTACCTAGCTTTGGTGCTGCTTGGTTTCGTGATGATCTGCATAGGCTCGAAAACCCATTACTTGCAAGGCCTGATCAGCAGAGGGGCACAGGTAACAGTGATGCTTGGAGACCACTTGGATACCACCAGTCTGAAAGGCTTGGGCTTCTTTGTAGTGCTAGTGGTAAAGAACCTGCCTGCCAGTGCAGGAGACAAGAGAGACACGGGTTCAACCCCTGGGTCAGGAAGATCCCTTGGAGGAGGGCATGGCAACCCACTCCAGTGTTCTTGCCTGGGAAATCCCATGGACAGAGGAGCCTGAGAGGAGCTACAGTTCACGTGGTCACAAAGAGTTGAACATGACTGAGCACGCACGCGCACACACACACACACACACACACACACAAGGCTCGCAGTTTTCCATCAGAACGAAAAAGTGATGCCATTTGTATTTGTTCATTCACTTGCTCTTTCACTTATGGCAATTGTGGTATATTCCAAAGCTATCATTCTCAAGACTAGCTGTTTTTCTCTGGATTTGATGCCTGTAATTGGGCATGGATGTGAGAAGTGTATGCTTGGAGGGCCCTGATGGGTGAAACTGGGGCTTGTGTGAACAGAAAGCTGAACATCAGGCTGCCCACAGTCCTCCAGGGATCAGAGTGAGCAGAATTGGGGTGAAATGCCTTGGGAGGGAGTTGGCTGGGAGGGACCCCGGCTAACGCCCAGTGGACTCTGGGACTTAGGATTGAACGCAGGGCAGGGAAAGGTTTTGTTAGCAGTTCACATTAGCATCACCTGATCCAGCCCCTCTGCTCACCCCCCTTTTCCTGAAGACCCCCAGTTGGTGGCTTGTGTGAGGTCAGGGTAGAAATGGAGGAGTGCGCCTCAAAGGACGGCCTGCTGCAGGACGCCCTCCTATGTTCTCACTTAGATCAGTTCTCTGCTCATAAGCAGAAACACGCCTTAGGTATTACCAGTATTGCCGGGTGAAAGTGAAGCATCTGATTTGTTTAGGAGTTGGGGGCGGGTAACGAGACATGAAACTGAACCTTTCTCTTTTGTTTTAGATATTTTCCTATATAATTCCAGAATGTCTTCAGAGAGCCATACTAAGAGTGCTTCATTACCTCTTCCATACAAGGTATTTCTATTTCAGAGTTTTAAGCATTAGTAGTATCTTCTATCGGAGAAGGCAATGGCACCCCACTCCAGTGTTCTTGCTTGGAGAATCCCAGGGACGGGGGAGCCTGGTGGGCTGCCGTCTCTGGGGTCGCACAGGGTCGGACATGACTGAAGCGACTTAGCAGCAGCAGTAGCAGTGTCTACTATTCTGTTTAGCTTGTTAGCTGTTATTGTCCTCTGGCTTCAGGAGGTTCCTTGTTTGTTTCCAGCATGTTGCAGGGCACGATGCTGGAGGGACCAAGAGTCCTGGGTTCAGACCCTCCACTCATGGATAATCTGCCTTATATCTTTTGGGTTTCAACATACCTAATTTTAAATAGAAATATTTAAAGAATGAGAAAATACTGACACGGATTTCTATAAAAAGAAATGTATCTAATACTGAGACCTCAATTCCCAACAAAGATGATGGTGATAATTGATAGCATTTACTGAATACTTACTGTGTGGTAGGCAGTAGGTGAAAGGTTTCACGATTACTTTTATCACAAGCCCAAAAGAAGTGGTGTCCCTTGGTTCACCTTCCATAGCATCAGTTCAGTTCAGTCGCTCAGTTGTGTCCGACTCTGCGACCCCATGGACTGCAGCACGCCAGGCTTCCCTGTCTGTCACCAACTCCCGGAGCTTGCTCAAACTCATGTCCATCGAGTCGGTGATGCCATCCAGCTGTCTCATCCTGTTGTCCCCTTCTCCTGCCCTCAATCTTTCCAGCATCGGGGTCTTTTCCAATGAATCAGTTCTTTGCATCAGGTGGCCAAAGTATTGGTTTCAGCTTCAGCAGCAGTCCTTCCAGTGAATATTCAGGACTGATCTTCTTTAGGATGGACTGGTTGGATCTCCTTGCAGTCCAAGGGACTCTCCAACACCACAGTTCAAAAGCATCAGTTCTTTGGTGCTCAGCTTTTAATGGTCCAACTCTCACATCCCTACATGAATACTGGAAAAAACATAGCTTTAACTAGATGGACCTTTGTTGGCAAAGTAATGTCTCTGCTTTTTAATATGCTGTCTAGGTTGGTCATAGCTTTTCTTCCAAGGAGTAAGCATCTTTTAATTCCATAGCATGGTACAAGTTTTTCACAGAGAAGCCCCTGTGAACAAGTTGTCTACCTATTTCTTTCAGAAACTACACCTTCGTTGTCCTGCATCTCATCTTGCAAGGGATGGTTTATACCGAATACACCTGGGAGATATTTGGCCTCTGTCAACAGCTGGAGTTCTCTTTGTATTACCTTTTTCTGCCTTATCTGCTGCTGATTGTAAACCTGGTTTTTTTCACCCTGAGTTGTGTGACTGACCCTGGTAAGTTGAGGCTCTTAGCATAGAAACTGGTGACAGCGCAACTGTCAGACTCGGTGAGTGTCACAGACAAGCAGTGACCCCGAGGGCTTTGCCGAAGGTTTGCTCTGTAAGGTGTGCCTGGACGTTCAGGTGTGCTTGCTGTGAATTTTACTTAGTGATTTATGGCCACGCGGAGTCTTTGGCGCGACTCGGCTCTTCCCTCGCTGTGACGAGTGAGGACGCCTCTTTGCTGCGGTGCGTGGGCGTCTCTTGCTGCTGAGCACAGGCTCTAGGGCCCGTGGGCGTCCGTGGTTGCGGTTCTCGGGCTCTAGAGCACAGGCTCGGTAGTTGTGGTGCCCGGGCTTCGTTGCCTTTGAGGCATGTGGGATCGTCCTGGGCCAGGGATCGGACCTGCGTCTCCTGCACTGGCAGGCGTATTCTTCACTGAGTTGCCAGGGAAGCCTGATCTTTCCGTTTTGAGTGTTTTCTAATTTTATTTTTGTCCTTCACGCACACAGGTGTGCTTTCTTTTTTTTTTTTAACTTTATTTTTTGCTTCTTTGCCTCACAGATTATTTAAAACTATTTAAAAATTGCCATACACTTTTATTTTTTGATACTTTCACTTAATTGTATTCTGTACAGAGCTTTCAGTCTGTATGATACATTTTCTTTTAAAATGGTTAGTGATATGGTATGTGGTCAGTTTCTATAAATAATCCATGTGTTCTTAAAGAGTATATATCATCTAGTTCTTACATACAGGCAACTGTATAAGTCCATTAGATGAAGATGTTATGTTGAGATCTTTTATATTCATACTAAGTTTTTTTGATTGATTGCTCAGAGAGTATGTGATCTCATTCTAATGGTAGGTTTGACAGATTTTTTTCCTTCACGTATTCTGAAGCTGTTGAATATTCATGTGTGTATAATAGTTATACATACTCAGGAGTATTGAAGTTTAGAATTAGTATTATCTCTGGACTATTTTTCCTAAATATAATGAGCCTCTCTGTTACTAGTAATGCACTGTTCTCAAGGCTCCTCTGTCTGATATTATTACACTGTTTTTTGCTGGATACTTGCTGGGTATTTTTTCCCCATTCTTTTATTTTAACTTCTATTTTTGAAAGACTAAATGTGCACCACCTAGTGAATAGATAAAATGAGATATACCTCTTCAGTGGAATGTTACTCAGCCATAAGGAGGAATAAGTACTTATACATGCTGTAACATGGAAAAACCTTGAAAACATTATGCTCAATGAAATAAGCCAGGTTAAAAAAAGACCACATATTGTATGATTCCATTTATAGGAAGTGTTCAAAAAAGGCAAATTCATAGAGACAGAAAATAGATTCGTGGTTGCCAGGGGCTGTGGGACTAGAGAGAAGTGAAGAGTGACCGGTAAAGGATTTCTTGTTGGGGTGATGCTTGTGATGGTTGTAGAACTCTGTGACTATAAAAACCATTGAATTGCACACTATAAACAAGTCAGTTGGTTTTATGAACTATATCTCAATAAAGCTGTTTATTTAAAAAATAAATTATTTGGAATACTAAACATAGCAATGTTAGTTGTATTTTGCCAGGACAGATTGCTTGAACACCCAGTCGACTGTATAGCTCAAAACTGACAACTTGCCCTTCCTTTTTTCAGGTACCATAACAAAAGCAAACGAATTAGTGTTGCTTCAAGTTTATGAATTTGATGAAGTGATGTTCCCAAAGAACGTGAGGTGCCCTACTTGTGATCTAAGGAAACCAGCGCGGTCCAAGCACTGCAGTAAGTCTGGCCTTGGCTCCTCCAGCTCCGCCCTTGCCCAGCAGACAAGTGGGTTCTGTCTGTAAGAGAATGTTACCTACATCTAGAAGCGGCCACTGCTGGTACGGGCCTGATCATGGCTTCTTTAACATACCTGGGGGGTGAAGCCTTGTGTTCTCATGAGCAGCCTTCAGCTCTGGGTCCAGCAGCCTGTCCTTGGTGGCTGGGCTTGCTGCCCAAGAGGTGCTTCTGTGGGATGTTGCGTTTGCTGACTCCAGTCCTGGCAGAGCCTACCCTCTCAGGGCATGCCCGAGATGCTGGATCACTGCTGTCCAACAGAGTGTCCTGTGAGCCGCGTAGGGGATTTTCAAGTTTCCAGTAGCTGTACCGCAAAAGTAAACAAGAAACAGACAAAATTAATATTATATGTTTCATTTAACCTAACATTCCTAAAATACCATCTTAACGTGTAATCAATATAAAACATAAAAGTATCACTCATGGACTGTTCATGTTCTCTTTTCATATTAATTCCTTGGAATTCAGTGTGTTTTTTACATCGCTAGTACATCTCAGTCAGTAAACATCAGTTTTTTATTGGACATTCCTGATGTGTATTTAGAGTTCATAAAATTTATAGTTGGAAGAACTGATTCATATACCAAACTCTTCTAGACATTGGTAATAGTTTTCCAGTGACTGAGTCAGTACCAAAACATCCTTTTCCTTTAATATCCACATCGACATTGACCTGATGGTTCATCTTTATCCAAAAAATTGATGACTTTTAAGTGGAAGCATCAGTTTAAAAATTTTTCACCCCGCGGTTCTGGTGGCGGCAGCTGCCGTTTGCCCCAGCCTTCAGTACTCGTGTCTGTGTGTCGCTTTCTCGGGAGGTGTGCCCAGTGTCGTTACCAAGGATCTACGCAGGACTGTGGCTCCCCTGTTGCTGTGCAGGTGTGTGTAACCGGTGTGTGCACCGGTTCGACCATCACTGTGTATGGGTGAACAACTGCGTCGGGGCCTGGAATGCCCGGTACTTCCTCTCCTACCTCTTGACGCTGACGGCCTCGGCCGCCACCATGGCCGTGGTGAGCACCCTGTTCCTGGCCCGGCTGGTGGTGGCGTCAGGTGTGCACCTGCAGACCTATGTCGATGACCTTGGCCACCTGCAGGCTGTCGACGCGGTCTTCCTTGTTCAGGTAACTACTGTTCAGGTAACTGGGTCTCGGGCTGTTGGCAGAACAGCCTCTGCAATCAAGGTGGTCTTCTGTCCATCACTGCAGACCCTCGGTGNGTCGATGACCTTGGCCACCTGCAGGCTGTCGACGCGGTCTTCCTTGTTCAGGTAACTACTGTTCAGGTAACTGGGTCTCGGGCTGTTGGCAGAACAGCCTCTGCAATCAAGGTGGTCTTCTGTCCATCACTGCAGACCCTCGGTGGTTCCCCTGATCCCCACAGCCTCTTCCCCACATCCCTAATGCCCGGCTCCCACCCATCTGTCCTCTCTATCATTGTGTTATTTCGCGATTGTTACCTCCATGGAACCCTATGGTAGCAGTTAGGGGTTGGTTTTTTCCACTCGCCACAGTTTCTTTGAGATCCATCCAGGTGGTTCCGTGTATCACTGGTTCATCCCTTCTTCCTGCCGCACCATATCCTGTGGTGTGGATGGGTCAGTTTGTTTCATCAGTTACCCTTTGAGGGACGTTTGGGTAATTTCCAGTTTTGGACTGTTACTGCTGAGGCTGCTATGAACTTCCATTTATAAGCTGCTGTATGAAAATAGAAATTCAGTATGATTGTGGATTGTAGGATAAGTCCATTTTAAGGTGTTTTTTTGTGTATATTATGCCCTCTATTTATCTATTTGACACGAGGATAACACATTGTAACTATACGAGGTGACTGATGTGTTAACTGATGTTACTGTGATCATTTCACAGTGTAATATAGATAATCATCTTGTTGTATATTACATTGTTACACCTTAAACTTTCAGAATGTTATTTGTCAGTTATATCCCTATAAAGCTGGGAGTGAAAAGGAAATTTGAACTATCTTGGACAAAAATAAAATATAAACTGGAAATTATTCCTCTCCCAACAATTTCACTCTCCAGAGGCAAACACCTTTATAGTTTGTTTATTTCAGGCTTTTCGCCCCCTGTATCTGTTTTATATGGCTATACACCTTCACAGAATTAGCTGTATTTTTACACAAACAGGATTCCATGGTGATTTTTGCATTTTGTCTTTCTCATTGGGCAATATATTACCAGCATCTTTTCCAAATTAATGCACAAACATTGACCTCACTTTAATGGCTCCTTATTGTTCCATAGCGTAACTCTCCCAGAGTTTTGTTCTGCCTCCTAGATGGACATTTAACCTGTTTCTTTTGGAAAGAGGGGCTGATGCTACAGTGAATACCCTTGTACATGTATTTCTATGGTCATATTGTTTTCAGAGAGAAACTGATCTCTTCTGTCTGTCTGGTTTTTATGTTGATGTATGAACTAAGATCTGCATTTATTTTTGTTTATTTTCTGCATAGCCACCTGGCATAACACCATTTCTCGAGTGTCCTTCCCCCTTTCCCTCAATGTATGCACTCCGTTTATCCCATATGAAGTTCTTACGTGCACCAGGATTTCCTCCTGGGCTGTCTGTCTGTGCCCTCTGTGTTTCTGATTGTCCTCAGTGGGTCAGAGATGAGGGAGCCGGGGAGGCAGCTCTGCCATGTGTGTGGACGAGACCCTGGCTGGTGGGGGTGACTCTGACTCAGGTCACAGCCTGGCTGTCTAACATGCTGCTGCTGCTTTGTCCCCAGTACCTGTTCCTGACCTTCCCAAGGATCGTCTTCCTGGTGGGCTTTGTCGCGGTGCTGAGCTTCCTCCTGGGGGGCTACCTCTGCTTCTGTCTGTACCTGGCTGCCACCAACCAGACCACTAACGAGTGGTACAAAGGCAACCGAGCCTGGTGCCAGCACTGTCCCCACATGGCCAGGCCCCCAGCAGCGGAGCCCCAGGCCTGCAGGAATATCCACTCGCATGGGCTTTGGAGCAACCTTCAGGAGATCTTTCTACCTGCTACTGCACGTTATGAGAGAAAGAAGAAATAGGGATGGGAAGAGTGCTGCTGCCTTTTAAATACAGTATACATTTATTTATACATATGGATATGATCTAAGCATTGGTTTATTTGTTTTTCTGGTTTCTGCTGTGTTTATGAGTTGGCTTTCAGTGGCTAAGGAGAGGAGGGGAAATTAGTATTTGCTGGGTGTCTAATCCTTGCCAGGTACCCTGCCAATAAACCCTTTTATCCTCTGTTCATTCAGCTGGCTGAACAGAGCATCTCTGAAGTCCCGGTGCCAAGGGACTCACAGGTGACTTCTCAGCGCTTCCTCTTGACCTTGGTCTCCGGCTGGGCCCCTAGATGGGAGGGGCCTCATGGCTGTGTCCACCGATGTGCAGGAGGGTCCCTGTGATTTGGAACTGTCCCTGGATGCACCCTCTTTAATGTCCTTTACATCGTTCCCAGGGAAAGACCATGGCTTTCTTTTTTTATGTCCTGACCCACATCCAGCATCCTCACTTTGACCCAGCTGCAGGCCAGGATGGGCCTTTTACAGGAAGCACATCCCTGTGGCCTCTTGCCTGCCCTCCACTGGCCTCTTGTGGCCATACTCAAGTCATTTCTGCCCTATTTTTAAATCCCGAACTAAGCCCCAGTTAATTCATTGCAGAAAGATGAACGCAATTAAAAAAGAGATTCACAGAAAGTGCTGAGGGCTTTTAGATTTTCAGATCTTAGTCTTCAGGAGCAGGGTACCGGTTTCTTGTGGCCCTCCCAGGCTGGCCGGGCCACTCCAGAGGCTACTAACCCTAACTCCGGGGCAGGGCGTATCATTCCGCGTCACTGCAGCCCTGTGAGTTAAGACTAGATTCACTCGAAAGTGAATGAATGGCTGAGGCCTGAGCCAGGGCCCTGCGCCACCCCCCTGTCCTTGGAAAAGCTCAGTGAAATCAGACGCGCACGCTTTGAACGCCGCGTGGAGAAAGCGAGGGGAGCTCCCGGAGGGTCTCTGGGGCTTGGATGGGGGGCA
>SJYV01001901.1:0-14431 GCA_006410875.1 Neotragus pygmaeus
CGGCCCGAGACATGCATGGGCACCCTCGAGCGCACACGCAATCCAGGGGCAAAGGGCGGCCAGAGAGTGGAAGTGAAGACCGGGGAACTCGGCCTGGGCCCCTCCCATGCTGATATCCACCTGCCCCCAACTCGACAGGGTGCCCAAATCCTTAAGTAGATGCCCACCCTGGGGAAACAGCACTGGGCGCCCCCTCTCCAGCCCCACGCTGAGGAGCTGCAGGATCGACCACTGATGGGAAGCGTAGCGGGCTTTTCAACTCTAAGCTGCAATATTCATTTGAGAATCTTTCCATCACAATGCCCTAGAAATGAGACTTAAAGAAGTTCAGATAATGCCATCAGAAGGGTCATGCCGCCCTCGTGAGTCTCTTGACAGGCACGAATTTATGTAATAATCAGAAAGCATTTTCGGCATTAAGGGGTCCAGCAAGCCCGCCAAGGGTGACGAGACCCTGGTTCACGTGACGTCGCTGCTCCATCGCCTGTCACTCTTCACCGACGTCTCCAACTTTACCGGGAACATAGCAGGCTTTGGGAGCTAGCTTGTGAAATTTGTAAGAACGTTTTTCCAGGTTACTTTTGGGAGGGACTTTGTAAATGAATCACATGACTTGGAGGATAATTACAGCTGACCCATGAACAGCTTGGGTGATGAACACATATTTTGCATGTTACATGTTTGTCACTCGTATTATATACTGTATACTTACAGTTAAGTAAGCTGGAGAATAAGTGCTATTAAAATCATATGGAAAATAAAAATACGTTTATGGCTCATATATGTATTTATTGGAAAAAAAATGCCTATATGTGGAACCACAGGTCAAATCTGTGTTGTTCGAGAGTCAGTGGTCTTCCCTCCCGTCATTTTTTCGCTTTTTAAAATTGTGATAAAACATAAATAAAAATGTACCATTTAACACATTTTAAGCCTGCAAATCATTGGCATTAAATATATTCCCAATGTCGACAGGATCTATTGTATAGGGAACTATACTTAACACTTTTTACTAACCTATAAGGGAAAAGACTCTGAAAAACAGTACATATGTATATAGAGAGGTATAACTGAATTACTCTCTTGTACACGTGAAACTAGTTCGGTATTGTAAATCAGTTATACTTCAATTAAAACAATAGACTTCAGTACAATGAATGAATAAATAAAAGATATCTATACCTATGGTGGTGGTGGTGATTAGGGCTCAGTTGTGTCCAACTCTTCGCAACCCCGTGGACTCTAGCCCACCAGGCTCCTCTCTGTCCATGGAAATTTCCAGGCATGAACACTAGAGTGGGCTGCCATTTCCTTCTCCAGGGGATCTTCCCGACCCAGGGATTGAACGGCATCTCCTGCACTGCAGGCGGATTCTTTCCTGACTGAGCCCCCAGGGAAGCCCCTATATATACCTATATATGTTCACTCTGTTCTGCAACCGTCACCACTACCCATTTCCAAAAACAGTTCATCCTCCCAAACAGAAACTCTGTCCCCATCAAACCCCTTATGCCCCGCACCCCACCACGGAGCCCTGGGAACCTCTACTTTATGTTCTGTGTCTATGAATTTGCCTAGTCTAGGGACCTCCTCCAAGCAGAATCATACAGGCTTTGTCCTTTTGCATCTGGCTGATTTCATTGAGCATACCGTCCTCAGCATTCATCTGTGTTGTAGCCCGTGTCAGAATTTCCTTTCTTTTGAAAGCTCCGTTGTATGGAGACCACAGCCTCTTCATACGTCATCCACCTGTGGACATCTGGGTCGCTGTGAACGAGGACACAGGCATGCACATTCAGTCAGCCTGACAACACAGTGCTGGGCTGAAGGCAGAGGTCCCACCCCTGCAAGGGCTCAGTTCCACAGGGCTGAGGTGAAAAACCACATGAATTTAGGGGTTTGGGTGCAGATTTCAAGAATATAAAATAGTCCATGCTCTTGGATCAATTATTTTCTGGGTTAGAATTCATGCAGACAGAGGCAGGACATACCCAGAGAGGTGGCTAATGGTTTTATCTCAAGTGGCGGTACTAGGAACATTAGTTAATAGACAAAATTAAAAAAATTTTTATCCGTACAACTGAGTTGGGATATGAGTTAAATTTGCTGTTCGTGGCATCTGTGATCATACATATGTGTATGATTTTGATCATATAAAGACTTTTTACAATTCACCTGTGTAAACCGTTGGATCATAAAGAAGGCTGAACACTGAAGAATTGAAGCTTTCGAACTGTGGTGCTGGAGAAGACTCTAGAGAGTCCCTCAGACAGCAAGGAGATCAAACCGGTCCATCCTAAAGGAAATCAACTCTGAATATTCCCTGGAAGGACTGAGGCTGAAGCTGATGTTCCAGTACTTTGGCCACCTGATATGAAGAGCTGACTCATTGGAAAAGACCCTGACGCTGGGAAAGATTGAGGGCAGGAAGAGAAAGGGATGCTGGAGGCCCAGATGGCTGGATGGCATCACTGACTCAGTGGACATGAGCTGAACAAACTCCGGGAGACAGTGGAGAACAGGAAAGTCTGGCGTGCCGCAGTCCCTGGGGTCACAAGGAGTCAGACACGTCTCAGCGGCTGAACAACAGCAAAAACTGTCTGTGGAAGGCATGAGCTGAGAGTGACAGCTGGCCGCTAGGTAGAGTCACCGGCACGGGCCGAGGTGGGGGTGGGGTGAGGCTCACCTGGGTGCCTCCCCTCCATCCTGGGTCTGCCCTCGGCTCACCAGGCCCTGCAGGTAAGTCAAGATGACCTCCCAGAGGCGGAGCTTCAGCACCCCTCAGTCCGCCCAGAGCCGCAGGCCCGGAGTGGCCCCTCCAGGAAGGGCACCCGTGGCCAGGCTGGCTGAGAGGCCTGCCCCCACCCCCAGCCTGGGTGCGCTGTCAACCGAGAAATTTTCTCCAAAGCCCTGCAAACTGGCAGCACGTGTTTGCAGCTGGATGAGCCGTTTCCCACATGTCCTCTGGGACTAGGAAAGCAGTACCCTGTCCCTGAGTGCGGCTCCCCGCCCAGCACCCTCGAGCTCGGCTGAGTCCCTCCCAGGGCGCCGTCCACCCTCTGGCTCCAGTCCCGCCACCATCGGCCCAGCATCTGCCTCTGCAGGCTCGGGACTCCACAGGGCCGGCCAGGGCTTGGATAGAAAATGTCAGCTCAAAGTGCCTCTAATGCCCCTTGCGTGTCCCGTGGGAGGTTGGAAGAAGGGAAATCAAACCAAAAAGTGCCCAAAGGGGCCAAATTATCGCATTGCAGACACATCACAAAGAAGGTCGNTTTTTTTTGGCAATGTGTTTACAATAGGATACAATGTCTTTAAAAGGGGTGTTTACATTTTTAGGGGCTTCCCTGGTGGCTCAGATGGTAAAGATTCCTCCTGAAATGCAGGAGACTAGGGTTCGATCCCTGGGTGAGGAAAAACCCCTGGAAGAGGGAATGGTAACCCACTTCAGTAGTCTTGCCTGGAGAATTCCATGGACAGAGGAGTCTGGTGGTCTACATTCCATGGGGTCACAGAGAGTTGGACACAACTGAGCGACTTTCATGTCCCCTCACTTCACATTTTTAATGCTAGGAAAAACAGGGAGAGGGGAGAATAAACACAGAAGGTCATTGAGGATTTAACTTACAGGTGAAGTTGCAGATCTGAGAAGAAGGAAGAAGAATGAACTGTGAACTCCAAGGAAAAGGAGAGACGCTTTCTTAATCCAGTCAGATTCTTACTTTCCGAAGAGATAGGGTGGGAAGTGGGGGGAATCGAAAGAAAAATCCTAAAAGAGGACAGTTTTACCAAAAAAGTTGGATTTACTTTGTATACTCCTTTACAGTGAACCCAACCTAGCAATGCCTCTGTTTGTAATAGTCCCAAGCTGGAAAGTACCTAAATATCCATCCACAGTTGATGGATAAGTACGCTGTGGTGTGCTCACATGGTGCTTATCGCTTAGCAGTGAGAACAATCTATAATCTCACATACCAGTAGAGGTGAGCCTCACAAATGTAGCATTGAGTGAAAGACGTTTGACTCAGGAAGGTACTTGCTGGATAACTCATTTGCATGGAATACAAAAAAATGGCAGATCTGTCCTGTCAGATGTCAGAAGAGTGTTCCCTTAGAGGGGGCAATGGGGGGAATGGCTAGAAAGGTGCATGACAAGAGTTTTTGGAGTTCTGGTGATGTTCTATTTCTTAACCTGTGTCCTGATGATGAGAGGGAGTGCTTCATCTGTGAATAAATATTGAACTGGGTGCTTATAATCTGAGTACTCTCTATGAATATTATATCAACATAAAGTTTTCAAAATGAAAAACGAAAAACAATAATGGTGCCTGGAAGCATGCTTGGAATTTATCTTCCCTTAATTGGATAAAGGTCCTGAAAAGATACTGGGCTTCCTAGAATTTTTATTAATAATTCAAGTCTCTGAAACAATGTTCCAGACAAGGCAGCATTTAATTAATTTCGAACTCCTTGTTCTGAAACCCACTTCCTGCTCCAACTGGCTGCTTTGGAGCAAATCTGCTTGCCTCTCACACAAGGACGCCTCCATGGGATCTTCCCAACCCAAGGATCGAACCCACACCTTTTGCATCTCCTGCATTGACCAGTGGGTTCTTTACCACTAGTATCACCTAGGAAGCCCGCACCCCCACCTACCACTATTAATTAAATGACATAATTTGATGTATGCAATATATACAGATGTCAGTCGACATCACATGATGGGGTATAGTCTGACTTAATGGGAGGGAAAGAAAAGGTGTGAACACAGAGCTTATTTGGAGGTAACACTGTCTGATCCTCACTCTGAGGATCCTAACCCAGAGACCAGCTTCGTTGACTACGCTAAAGCCTTTGACTGTGTAGATCACAACAAACTGTGGGAAATTCTTAAACAGATGGGAATATTAGACCACCTTACCTATCTCCTGAGAGACCCATATGCAGGTCAAGAAGCAACAGTTAGAACCTGACTTGAAACAACAGACTGGTTCAAAATTGGGAAAAGAGTTCATCAAGGCTATATATTGTCACCCTGCTTATTTACTTTCCATGCAGAGTACGTCCTGCAACAAACTGGGCTAGATGAATTACAAGCTGGAATGAAGATTGCGGGGAGAAATATTAACAACCTCAGATATGCAGATGATACCACTTTTATGGCAGAAAGCGAAGAGGAACAAAAGAGCTTCTTGATGAGGGCGAAAGAGGGGAGTGAAAAAACCAACTTAAAACTCAACATTCAAAAAACTAAGATCATGGCATCCAGTCTCATCAATTCATGTCATGGAAATAGTAACAGATTTTATATTCTTGGGCTCCAAAATCATTGTGGATGGTGACTGCAGCCATGAAATTAAAAGATGTTTGCTCCTTGGAAGGAAAGCTTTGACAAACCTACACAGTATATTAAAAACAGAGATATTATTTTGCCAACAAAGGTCCATNTCCAAAATCATTGTGGATGGTGACTGCAGCCATGAAATTAAAAGATGTTTGCTCCTTGGAAGGAAAGCTTTGACAAACCTACACAGTATATTAAAAACAGAGATATTATTTTGCCAACAAAGGTCCATGTAGTCAAAGCTATGGTTTTTCCAGTAGTCATATACAGATGTGAGAGTTGGACCATAAAAAATGCTGAGCACTGAAGAAATGATGCTTTCAAATTGTGGTGCTGGAGAAGAATCTTGAGAGTCCCTTGGACAGCAAGGAGATCAAACCAGTGAATCCTAAAGGAAATCAACCTTGAATGTTCTTTGGAAGGACTGAAGCTGAAGCTGAAACTCCAATACTTAGGCCATCTGATGTAAAAAGCCAACTCACTGGAAAAGACCCTAATGCTGGGAGAGATTGAGGGCAGGAGGAGAAAGGGGCAACAGAGGATGAGATGGTTGGATGGCATCACCAACTCAATGGACATGAGTTTGAGCAAACTCCAGGAGATGATGAAGGACAGGGAAGCCTGGGGCACTGCAGTCCATGGGAGAGCAAAATAGCAGACATGACTGAGCTACTGAGCAAAACAACGAACCCAGGTACCTAAATCCAGAACTCCCATTGCCTTCACTCCTGGAACCACTCTGCAGTCCTAATATGTATCAGATATCTGGGCTGGGTCTGGGGATGCAAACATGAGCAAAACTCCATCGTCCTCTGCTCTCAAGTAGCTTACAGTCTAGTGACAAGAATGACATAGATATCAATAAATCATATAGCTATGAATGATGATAAGATAGTGGTACTATGGATATATACCTGCAACAGAGGATTCCAACCTAAACTGATGGGGGAAGGGGTGCCAACTGAGCTGAGTTCTAGAATAAATAGATTAAAATCAAGAAAAAGATGGGAGAAGCACTTCAGGTCTTGGAATCAACATGTGCAAAGGCCCAGTGGCCGGAGGAAGCTACCTATGAAGAACCCAAAAGATGGTTTGTGTGGCTGGAACACAGAACACAGGGATGCATTCAGCACAGGCTGCAGTGGTAGGAAGGTACCAGATGTGACGTGAATCCTTTCTGTTTTCAGGGCCCTTTCACCACCACCAGGTGTTAGCAAGAGGCGGCAGAGTCCCAACCTTCAGGGGAAGAAGTGCGTGCTCTGGAAAGTGACTTGAGAAGCTACACAGGGAGGATGTGGAAAAGCCCGAGCTCACTCCTTGCTGTTGTGTCTTGGTCCCGTGTTCTCTGCCCTGTGTCACCGCTGCACCCTTGTATCCAGTCCAAGCTGAGCCTTCCTAGGGTCCTGCCCTCACCTCCAAGGCGGAGACTCCAGGTCACGAAGCTGCAAGACCTTCCTTCTCTAACACTCCCCCAGGGGGCGTCCTGAAAGTGCCGATGCATCCCTGAATCTCCGGCTACGTTCTCTCTGCTTTATACCATGAAACACAGGCTGGACTCCTTTGAGCTCAGACTTCCTTGGTGGGAAAAGCCTTTGGGATGACATGGTTTGGCTGGACCGAGCAACCCGGCCTTTAATTCAGTTACTCCCCATTTCCAGATGTCGGCTTTGAAACACAGAAAATGCCCCTGGGCCAGTGACATCCTCTCTTGGGAAGGTTTTGCTCACTCATTTGGGAACCACAGGAACTTTCCCCTTATCTTTATGGCTTCCTGAAACACAACCATTCTCTATTTGAAATGGCCTCGCCCACATTATAAAATGTTTGTTGATTTAGAAAAAAGCACATCTCTCTTTTTCCAAAAATGCTCAAGGACAAATTCTTTTCTCCTAAATTTCCAGCCTCCATCTTTCTAAAAAATGTGACAGAATTTACCTGCTATAATTTGCATGAAAAACGTAAAGATATCCTAAATCATGGACCTTGAGCAAGCTGCCACCACCCTCCCTGAAGTCACTCACCAAAGATGGAGCTTCTTGTTGGAAGAGAAAGCCTTGGGACATTTGGGACACTGCCTTTTGCATCCTGCAAGCAGTAGGATATAATTGTGCCTTTGACTGGAATTAATAGCTGCATCTACTTCCTCACAGAGTCTCAGAAATGGACGAAGTTTCAGACTCTGGGAGGTCAGAGTTTGCACCTACTTAATCCTCCACCTTGAGAAATTTCAGAACTTCTCTGGCCCTCTCTTTTCCATAAATAGTCAGATGTGTGTGTGTATAAGTGTATGTGTGTTTGTGTGTATGTATGATGTGTATAACTGTGTATGTGTGTGTGTTTGTCTGTTTTTAAATTTTGAGCCAATATTAACATCTCAGGATCTCTTACATTAAAATGTGGACTTCCGGTTCACTTAGAAAATCAGCAGGAAGACTGGACCATGTTCTCGTGGACAATCAACAGGGGATGAGGGGCTTCTCTTTCTGGATGGACATGTCCTCTAGAAGTTGCCAATCTTTTCCACCTGCTTTATTGTCTCCAACAATGAGGTCTGTTATCAGTTGCCATTTATCATTCCACTTAATCTTTTTTTTTTTTTTTAGAGTACAGAAACTTTTCTTTATAGTTACTTCTCTATCAAAAGTGGAGAAAATCAGACACACCAAGAGTTGAGTTTCAACAAAAACAAGAGGTCATAATTCTTTGTAGAAGCTGAAAAGGATTCCTCTACATTTGGTTAGCTTCTCTCCATGGTCCTGGTTATAATGCACGTAAATTTTGGAATATTTTCAGTTTAATGTGAAAAATGTGTTGGTTTATATGTTTAGGAGCCAGCTTTCTTATAACTGAAGAAAAAAAATTTTTAAGATCTTTTTAAAAACTGAAAATGACTCATAAGTGATATTTTTTCATGTAAATAGTGGCTGGTTTAATGACTTCAACAATTAATATTCCTTCTACTTAAGGTGTCTAGAGAAGCTGCAAGTATAGATCAAGGAGCAATGAGTATATTTTTCTAATTCTACACGGATGTATAAATATAAATATATATGAAGTCTATATATTAGATCATGTTTTTAGTTTTAATGAAACTAGTCACGATTAGAAATAAAAAGCCCTCGAGGACCTATTTCTCAAACTAGGAATCATAAATTTCAGGATTTGGGTCCATAAAGAGTTGACTTACTGTGGTGCTGATGAGCAGATGCTCACCAAAATTTAATCACGTGGAGGAGTGTGAGACAGGCTGGAAAATATCATCTTTAACTGTGTGTCCAGCTAAAACCTGGAGTTCTGTTGTTAAAGAAAGAAGTCCAGAGTAAGTATTAGAGACTCAGCAGCAGACTCTTGCACAAAGAACATTATCCCTAATTGAGACTATGAATCTAATATAACCTTGATCCCAAAACCAGACATGAACAATATAAGAAAAAAATCCCTGCTGGACTTAATCACGAACACACCTGTACATGTGTGTGTGCTCGGTCGTGTCCAACTCTGCAACCCCATGAACTATAGCTCACCAGGCTCCTCTGTCCATGGGATTTCCCAGGCAACAATGCTGGAGTGGGGTGCCATTTCCTACTCCAGAGGATCTTCCCAACCCAGGGATCAAACTCGCGTGTCCTGCATTGGCAGGCAGATTCTTTAGCACTGCACTAGCTGGGAAGCCCCAAAATTATCCTTACTGTGTTAATTATATATGTATAACCATTTTATATGTGTTAAATATATCGGTATAACTATTTTGTAAACTGGTAAAAACCCAAACACTATTAAGTAAAGTAAGCAGCTCACAATTTCGTTTCTTTTCTACTGGACATTTTCAATGAGCTATTTCTTTAAATTTTCATCTGCATTATAGGCTATTAACATCTCATTTCACAATTGTATTAGTCATATCTTAATGTAGCTGTAATGAGGCAATATTTTCCAATTTAAAGGCCTCTGATTGAAGCCTAAATTCTTATAGAGTAACAAGTAAACGTAAAAAATCCTAAACAAAATATTAGCAACTGAATACAACCATATGCTAAAAAAGATAATATATCATGACCAAGTTTTATTTATCCTGGAAATTTGAATGGTTTAACATTAGAAAATCTACCATTATCACATGCCACATTAACAAATTAAAAGATAAAATTCTGAGCATCTCACCTGACAAATTTACTGATTCATAAAAACTCTTAGCAAACCAGGAATAGAAGAAAATACCTTAATATAACTAAGATTAAGTAATAAAAACCTATGGGTTACCATTTGTAACAACGTGGATGGACCTAAGGGGTGTTATGCTTAGTGAAGTAAGTCAGAAAGAGACAAATACTGTTTTCACTTATACTCTGAATCTAAAAAATGAAACAAATTAATTATAACAAAACAGAAAGAGATTCACAGACACAAGAGGCTAGTGATAAGGAGTGGGGAGAACATGGGGGGAAGGGCGAGATGGAGAGGGATATTAAGAGGCACGAACTACTAGTCATAAAATAAGCAAGATAGGAAGATCTAATATAGAGCACAGGAAATATGATCAATATTCTATGATAACTTTAAGCGGAATATAATCTTTAAAAAATTGAATCACTATGCTATACACCTGCAACTAATATAGCACTGTAGATCAACTATATTTCAATCTTTTAAAACCCTATTCTAAAGGAAATGTAAGGATGTAACAATCAGTCCTCTTCAGATGAAAGACAAGACAATGATGCCCAATCCTACCACTTCTGTTTAAATCACATTGGAAATCCCAGGAAATGCAACAAGACATTAAAAATAGGGACTTGCCCAGTGGCCCAGTGGGTAAGACTCCACATTCCCAGTGCAGGACGACTGGGCTCAATCCCTGATTAGGGACCTAGATCCTGCATGCCTGCTGCAACCAAGATCAGTGTAGCCAAATAAATAAATAATTTTTAAAAGGAAGAAAAACAGAGTCAAAAAGATCCAAAATAAGCTATCATTAATAACATATAATCGTCCCAAAAGTCCTACAAAAATACTAAAAATTAATAGAAATGTTGGCAAGGTAACCAAATATAAGACCAATATTTTGAAAATCAAGGGACTTTCCTGGCAGGCCTGTGGTTAAGACTCCACACTGTTGACACCCATAGAATGCACAACACCAAGTGAACCCTAATGTAGATGGTGGACTCTGGGTGACACTGGAGTGTCCATGCATAGTCATTAGTTGTAACAAAAGTACCTTCTGCTGGGGATGCTGATACTGGGGGAGGTCGTACATGTGTGGGGACAGGAGGTATACAGAAAAACTCCATACCTTCTGCTTGATTCTGCTATGGACCTAAAACTGCTCTTATAAATAGAATCTTTTTTTAATCGTTCAAAGAGAAAGTCAGAAAAACATCATTTAAAAAGTATATGCATCCAGGACTTCCTGTTGGTCCAGTGGTTAAGACCCCAAACTTCCAATGCAGGGGGTGTGAGTTCAATCCCTGGTCAGGGAACTAAGATCTCACACGACTCTTGGCACAGCCAAAAAGTAAAAATAAATAAAATAGCAATAAGAATAATAAGATATTTTTAAAATATATGCATCTGTGTTGTGAAAATTTCTAAAAGATATACGCAAAATCAGAAAACAGTTGTTACCTCTAAGGTCACCTTTCTCAAACATGTATACAAATTACCTGAGGACATTGTTAAAGGTGTTAGAAATCATATTCTAATTTAGTAGGTCTAGAGTGGGGCCTAAGATTTTGTGTCTTGCACAAACTCCCAGGCAGTGATAAGTGGAACCAGCTCATCCTGGCTCGCAAGAGCCGATTGCTATACTTTTAAGAATTTTGTGAATCTGTTAGTAAGTAGTCATAATTAAATGAATTTTATTTAAAGCAGAGGTAGCAAATACTGGAAACATCATTTCCTAATCTTTTTTCTTGGAGAAGGCAATGGCAACCCACTCCAATACTCTTGCCTGGAAAATCCCATGGATGGAGGAGCCTGGTGGGCTGCAGTCCATGGGACTGCGAAGAGTCGAACACAACTGAGCGAATTCACTTTTACTTTTCACTTTCATGCATTGGAGAAGGAAATGGCAACCCACTCCAGTGTTCTTGCCTGGAGAATCCCAGGGACAGGGGAGCCTGGTGGGCTGCCATCTATGGGGTCGCACAGAGTCGGACACGACTGAAGCGACTTAGCAGCAGCAGCAGCATGATCTTTTTTGGGCTTCCCTGGTGGCTCAACTGGTAAAGAATCTGCCTGCAATGTAGGAGACCCTGGTTAGATTCCTGGGTTGGGAAGATCCCCTGGAGAAGAAACAGGCTACCCACTCTAGTATTCTTGGGCTTCCCTGGTAGCTCAGACAGTAAAGAATTCGCCTGCAATGTGGGAGACTTGAGTTCAAATCCTGGGTTGGGAAAATCCCCTGGAGGAGGGCATGACAACCCACTCCAGTATTCTTGCCTGAGGAATCTCCATAGACAGAGGAGCCTGGTGGGCTACAGTCCATTGAGTCACAAACAGTTGGACATGACTGAGTGACTAAGCACAGCACATACTCTTTTTTTAAGTACTTAGCGACATTTTGTTTTATTTTTTATTGGAGTATAGTTGTCTTTACAACGTTGCGTTAGTCGGAGCTGTACATTATTGTTCAGCTGCTAAGTCCTGTCTGACTCTTCGTGACCCCATGCATTGCCACACGATAGGCTACCCTGTCCATCACTATCTCCCCGAGTTTGCTAAAATTCATGTTCATTGAGTTAGTGATGCTATCTAACCATCTCATCCTCTGTCATCCCCTTCTCCTCCTGCCTTCAATCTTTCCCAGCATCAAGGTCTTTTCCAATGAATCAGTTCTTCGCATCAAGTGGCCAAAGTGTCAGAGTTTCAACTTCAGCATCAGCCCTTCCAATGAATATTCAGGTTGATTTCCTTTAGGATTGACTGGTTTGATCTCCTTGCAGTCAAGAGTCTTCTCCAACACCACAGTTCAAAAGCATCAATTCTTTGGTGCTAAAGTAGTAGGTATATATCAACATATATCTGTACGGAGGGAACTCTTTACAGTGGTGTGGTGCTACATAACTCTTTCTAATTTTGCAATCAGCGACACTGAGACCACAGGTTAACAGAAACTCATGACTAGCAGAAATTCTTGAGCTTGTCTTCCAGAACAGCAGGTAAGGGAACAGCTTGTTAAAATCCTGTTTGTAACCTGACTTTACTGATTAAGCTCAATTTAGTTGTGTTTTCTTTCTTTAATTGCCTACCCTCCAAGTTTCACATAGCCTAGATAAATATATCACTAGACTCCTTAACCACCCCTATTAGACAGTACCTCTGACGTATGGGTTGTTATAGTAACGGAAACTTACGTTGTTTTTCAGAAACTTGGAGTCAGTTCTTGTCCAGTTCTAGACGGCTAAGACTGGTTGAGACCACTGACCCCACTGACCCTAAAACTGGACTAGCACAAATGTCCAGTGAATGACATATTGACGTCAGAAGACCAAAAACTCCACCCTCAGATCATGCTAAAGCACCTCCACTTTTGAACATGCATCCCATGGAGAAGCACATAACCCAGATACACCTACATTTTTTTGTTGTTTGGTCACTAAGTTGCATCCAACTCATTGTGACACAATGAACTGTGTCACCCACCAGGCTCCTCCGTTCATGAGATTCTCCAGGCAAGAACACTGAAGCAAGTTGCCATTTCCTCCTCTATGGGATCTTCCCAATCCAGGGATCAAACCCTTGCCTCCTGTGTCTCCTGCATAGGCAGGTGTCCTCTTTACCACGGAGCCACCAGGGAAGCCCATATTTGCCTATAGAGAATACCAAATACCCTACCTTTTCCCTAACTTCAATCCCCTTGCCCCAACACCTAAGATCATGCTGCTTCTTTATCCCATAAATATCCCAAGCCACTCATCTTTGGGGAGGCAGATCTGAGACTTATTCTCCTGGCTTGGCTGCCTTGAGAATAAACTCCTTTTCTGCTATCAACCCCCATGTCTCGGTGCTTGGTTTGCAGAGTCGGGTAAACAAACCTGGTTTCAGTAACATCACATCAGTAGCATGAAAATGCAGCCTTGGTGGAGGCTGTGAAAGACAGCTGTTAATCTTTTAACAGCTCACCATGTTCAGAGAGCAGAATCACAGAACAGGGGTGCTATGAACATTAGATCCTTAGCTTGTTAGTGGCTGCTGCTGCTAAGTCTCTTCCGTCGTGTCCAACTCTGTATGACCCCATAGACGGCAGCCCACCAGGCTCCCCCGTCCCTGGGATTCTCCAGGCAAGAACACTGGAGTGGGTTGCCATTTCCTTCTCCAATGCATGAAAGTGAAAAGTGAAAGTGAAGTTGCTCAATCGTGTCTAACTCTTAGCGACCCCATGAACTGCAGCCTACCAGGCTCCTCTGCCCATGGGATTTTCCAGGCAAGAGTACTGGAGTGGGTTGCCATTGCCTTCTCTGATGTTAGTGGCAGGCAGTGCTTAACAGGGCTTCCCTGGAGGCTCAGATGGTAAAGAATCTGCCTGCAGTGCAGGAGACCAGGGTTCGATCTTTGGGTTGGGAAGATCCCCTGGAGAACAGAACAGCTTCCCACTCTAGTATTCTTGCCTGGAGAATTCCACGGACAGAGGAGCCTCTGGGGTTGCAAAGAGCAGGACACGACTGAGTGATTTTCACTTCACTTCTTTCAGGTCTATGAACGAACTAATGGGTGCTATAAAGAAAAACCAAGAAGCTTCCACTGGGAAACATAGGATGCCCCACTTCCTTTCCCATGGGAGCTGGGAATAAACGCGCCAGGCAAGCGTGAATGCACTCCTGGGGGCCCCTAGCAAGGGAAGCCCGGGACTGGCCCTCGCCCTCTCCCCCACTTCATTTCCTGCATGATTCTGGTTCCCGTATCTGGAAGCCAGTATTTATTTAACTCCTGCCCCGGAGTTCAGCAAGAAAAACCCAAGGCAACCCAACATACTGGCCAAGTAAACAAATGACCAGGCCTGGAAGCAGACAGCAGGCGCCGAGCAGACTCCCGGACTCAGCGCCAGTCTCATTGAAAATGCAGTGCTCATGGCCCCGCCCACTGCCCCCC
>SJYV01001910.1:0-11370 GCA_006410875.1 Neotragus pygmaeus
TTATTGTGATCCACACAGTCAAACGCTTTGGCATAGTCAATAAAGCAGAAATAGATGTTTTTCTGGAACTCTCTTGTTTTTTCAATGATCCAGCGGATGTTGGCAATTTGATCTCTGGTTCATCTGCCTTTTCTAAAATCAATTTGAACATCCGGAAGTTCACAGTTCACATATTGCTGAAGCCTGGCTTGGAGAATTTTAAGTATTACTTTACTAGCGTGTGAGATGAGTGCAGTTGTGCCGTAGTTTGAGCATTCTTTGGCATTGCCTTTCTTTGGGATTGGAATGAAAACTGACCTTTTCCAGTCCTGTGGCCACTACTGAGTTTTCCAAATTTGCTGGCATATTGAGTGCAGCACTTTCACAGCATCATCTTTCAGTATTTGAAATAGCTCCACTGGAATTCCATCACCTCCACTAGCTTTGTTCGTAGTGATGCTTTCTAAGGCCCACTTGACTTCACATTCCAGGATGTCTGGCTCTAGGCAAGTGATCACACCATCGTGATTATCTGGGTCGTGAAGATCTTTTTTGTACAGATCTGTGTATTCTTGCCAACTCTTCTTAATATCTTCTGCTTCTGTTCAGTTCAGTTCAGTCACTCAGTCGTGTCTAACTCTGTGACCCCATGAATTGCAGCATGCCAGGCCTCCCTGTCCATCACCAACTCCCGGGGTTCACTCACACTTACGTCCATTGAGTTGGTGATGCCATCCAGCCATCTCATCCTCTGTTGTCCCCTTTTCCTCCTGCCCCCAATCCCTCCCAGCATCAGAGTCTTTTCCAATGAATCAACTCTTCACATGAGGTGGCCAGAGTACTGGAGTTTCAGCTTTAGCATCACTCCTTCCAAAGAACACCCAGGGCTGATCTCCTTTAGAATGGACTGATTGGATCTCCTTGCAGTCCAAGGGACTCTCAAGAGTCTTCTTCAACACCACAGTTTCTGTTAGGTTCCTACCATTTCTGTCCTATATTGAGCCCATGTTTGCATGAAATGTTCCTTTGGTATCTTTAATTTTCTTGAAGAAATCTCTAGTCTTTCCCATTCTATTGTTTTTCTCTATTTCTTTGCGTTGATCACTGAGGAAGCCTTTCTTACCTCTCCTTGCTATTTTTTGGAACTCTGCATTCAAATGAGTATATCTTTCCTTTTCTCCTTTGCTTTTCACTTTTTGTCTTTTCACAGCTATTTGTAAGCACTTCTCAGATGGCCATTTTGCTTTTTTGCGTTTCTTTTTCTTGGGGATGGTCTTGATTCCTGTCTCCTGTACAATGTTATGAACCTCCATCCATAGTTCATCACGCAGTCTGTCTATCAGATCTAGTCCCTTTAATCTATTTCTCACTTCCACTGTATAATCGTAAGGGATTTGATTTAGGTCATACTGAGTGGTCTATTGGTTTCCTCCACTTTCTTCAATTTCAGTCTGAATTTGGCAATAAGGAATTCATGATCTGAGCCACAGTCAGCTCCTGGTCTTGTTTTTGCTGACTGTATAGAGCTTCTCCACCTTTGGCTGCAAAGAATATAATCAATCTGATTTCGGTGTCAACCATCAATCTGTAAGCACCTTGATCTTGGATTTCCCAGCCTCTTGATCTATGAGAAATAAATTCTGCTGTGTACAAGCGACCCAGCCTATGGTATTCTTTTATAATAGCAGAAACAGACTAAGACAAAGGGCTTGGAGTCTGAGATGGAAGGAGATTTTTGTACATTTTGGATTTGAGTATATATTCAAAAACAAAAAAAAATTATTACAAATAGATACTGTGATACTAAATATTCAATAAGTAGTCTTATCTATTCTGAAAAAAGCATTGGGTTAAAAACATGTAAGACTTTGATTTGTCCTGATGATATTAAGTTCTGAAAGATTTAAGTAAAATTACTAGAATTTTTGTTCTTATAGGTGGTAAAAGACCACTTAGGTTTGTTTACCAGGATACAGCTGATTATAAATCTTGAATATGTATCCATGCATTAAGTTATTATTATTGACAAGATGGTGGCCAAATGAATTTGTTGCACATGATCTGGAGCCTAAACTTGGTTTTCAATGCACTTTCTGAAGGGAATTGGTAAAACATACTTCCTATATCCTCCAGTAAGTAAAAGCTGATGTCAGCTCTTACAAAAGCACTTCTGGGTGTCCCTGCATGCTAATTCCCACAGGAGAGGAGTCTTTAAGAATCAGAGGCATTTTGGAGAACTGCCTGCAGGAAACATCTCGAGTGTACAGAGGGGCATGAGGACTGGCATGGTGGTGCACAAACCACAGGAAGCAGAATGGCTCCTTTCCAGTGATCAGGCTTGCTCCAGAGGCTGGAGTCAGCAACCATCTCGTGACTTTTTTCAGCTGTGCCTCTCCCTGCAAACTGCAAACTGGTGTGAAGATTCAAGTTAATCAGTGAGTTTGTCTTTATGTCTGAAACAAATTGGATTTAGTGATTCAAAATATGACACCATGAGGTCAAGTTTCCCAGTGGGTGCCTGTTGATTTGTCTCTAGAGCAGACCTAGAGAATCTTTCACTTTCCTTCCCATGGTTGTCTAGTGCCCCCATACACAGGCTTTAACCAAAGGTGGAGGATGGTGAACAAAGAAGGGATCTGGGTCCTTTGGGCTTCTCTCTCCAGTAGGAGCCAGTGATTTCTGTGTGTTTCCACATTGGATGGAATAAAAATAAAGAGGAGTGAGCCCTTAGAGAGACAGGGCAAGTGCTAGGGAGACGGCACTCAACCCCTGTAGAGAAACTATAGGGCTGTACACCCACCTGGAGAAAGAGGGAGGTGGCATCAGACCTCGACCAGACCCAGCACCAAGGCTTGCAGACCAGGCAGGTGTGCCTCCATTTGGGGGTCCCAAGAGCCTGTTTCCAGCTATACACGAGAAATGAGGGTACATGGAGGTACAGATTGTTCAATCAAGAAACTAACTGAATCAGATCCATTTTTAAAGAATACTAAAGTGTATATGAGAAAATACTGTGGCAAAGATACAAGCATGGAAAACTCTGGATAGGAAGCACAAAGAAAAGCATGGGGAAGAAGGAAGTACTTCCGGATATGTTAACGATGATTGGCTTCATTACAATTTCCGCCAGGTCTGTATCCATGTCTGTCTCCAACTCTCCATCCCCAGGGAGCCCTATTCCTGAAATTCCATCCACCTAGTGAGGGTAGAATATAACTGTCTCCTCTGACTGTGACTGTCACTTCCTGCTTCAATTGCCAGTTCCTCAGGCTAGAGTCTTCTGCAGACAGTCTCTCAAGAGAGGGTCTTTGGGACTCTTTCCTATGGAACTAATTCCCTGCAATGCTAATTTCTGTTTCCTCAGTCCATAAGACCAAATATGGGTAAATCAGTAAGGCTCCTAAGATGATCTATGACCATTTCTTTTAATACAACTGTTGGAGTTATATTTCTGTTGAGATGACAATTACTGTACTTTTTTTCTTAAGATGAAGGGGAGAAGGACAATCTCATTGTCCACAGACTAAGGAAGCAGGGGGCTATGGTGCTCTTCCATCTGCTTCAGGTCACAAGTCTCTGATCACAGAGAGGTTATGAGAAAACTTCAAAGGAAAGAGCAAAAGTGGTACACCCATTTTTCATCATGAATTACTTCCTTGTATCTCTTTGAGGTGTATATAATACAGAAAAGTCATCAAGGGACCACCCAGGCACCAAGAAGTATGAACTCTCTCATTCTCAGTCACCCAGATTTATTTGTGGGTTATAGTGACTTTTTTTGTTTATACTGTTCCCTCTTGTCTCCCTCATATCCTTCCCCTCTCTCTTTCTCTATCTTAATCTCTTCCATATACACACACTTACTTTTCCACCCTGTCTCTGTAAATAAATTCTTGCTCATAAATAATAATTTGATAACAATAATTTATTATTTTAATAGGATAATCAGGTTAGACTTGACTTCCAACTTTAAAAAAACGTTTTCTTTAGAGTAAGTCTCACTTCCAAACCATCCTTGTTACCAAGTTTTCCAGTTTATTTCCACTGAAGTCAACCTCATTTATTTGCTTTGCTGAAGAGTTAGGTGCCATAGGAGTTGTAGTTCTCATGTGTGTCCGCGTTTGGGTGTTTGTGCCCCGTGCTCACACAGAGAAGAGGGGAAGGGGCCTCTGGACCTGCGGGCACCCACGGCGTGACTGCCACTGTCCACCCTCTCAGGACTTCTCCTTGTGTGTCCTTTCTTGCAGTTGTTCTTGTTTCTGATGTTCCGCTTTCTTTTAACTGTCTATGTTTTTGAAGGTAGGAGGTACCTTCTTCCCATGACCAGAGTCCAGAGAGTCCAAAAAGATTTCTAAATTCCACATTTTCTTTCTTTGTAGTTCCTTATGTATTACAATACATAAAACACTGTCCACCAAAAACATTATCCCCACTGCCAGATAGAAAAGAAAATGAAACCACACAGGAGTTGTTGACTGGAGGCCTGTAACAGAAAACGACAGAGGGTAAATGCTATTTAGAAACCAGAGGGATCTGGCTGAGTTATGTTTGGAAGAGAAGGTTGGCTGAGACTTGCTATGTCAGTGCCTGAGGGAGACGCTGGGGCTTTGGGGGGCAGGAAGGAGCTGGTGGTAGCTTGAGCTGGGCTCTATGGTTTTGGACAGGGGGCATGCTCCTTGTAAGAGCCTAACTGCCAGGGCCTTGCTAGTGCACTTACTTCCTAGTTTCAGCAACAACTGCTATCTATGCCATTTAAAGATTAGAATTTAGTTTGAAGATAAACATTTCCCCCAGAGTCTTTGTTCTAGAGCTCATATTCCCTCTACCTCAGCCATACGTAGACACTTGGGTAGGCAGGTATTCATGTGCAATCCACAAAGCCCCCATCTCACCAATCTGCCATGTGAGCTCTCTGAAGTAAAAAACTGTACCCCAGTGTCTTTATATCCCCAGACCTATAAAATAGATAGGAAGAATTCAATACATTTTTTATTAGATTATTGGTGAAAGAGGGAGGGAAGAAAGGAGGAAGAGAGACAGAAGAGGGGGAGAGAGAAGGCAGGAGAGAATACAGAGAAAGGAAAAGAAGGGAGGAAATAAATGGAGGAAGGAAAGGAAAGGAAATTTAAGGAAGTTTATGAGGAGAACAGGGAAGTTTTGACTCAGGAGTGCAAAGACCTGTCATGGTTTTTTCCTGGGTGGGCTGTGAAAAAAGTGTCGTGAGATCTCAGTCCCAGAGGAGGGAAGGGCATGTCACCTTGTGTATCAGTCAGATCCCCTCGTTCCCACTCACCAAGCACTGGAAGCTCCAGCTCAGGGCTGCGCTTGATAAGATTTCCATCTTCTGTGGCAGCTTCACACCAGTATAGCCCAGGGTCTTCTTTTTTAGCAATGAATGTCTGGTATTCAGAGGATGTGGTCCTGCTCATTAGGGTCTTGTTTCCCACATAGAAGGAGAAGTAAAGCTGCAGACCAGGCTTCTCTGAGGGCAACTTTGTTTCACAGCTCAGGTTGACCAGATTCCCCTCTTGGTGAGGGGATGAGAAGGATGTTCTCAGCACTGGGGCTGGGAATAGCTCTGAAGAAAGAGTTGATAGGGATAGGGTGGCCTGCATCAGTGTCAAGGTTCTTTTGTTTGTTTTTTAACAGAAGTTATACTCACACCCCTTTTGGGAAACCTGCCCCTAGAGAACACATCTATAAGACAGAGTTTCCCCACTTCCAGCAGAGAGGTGTTCTTAGGATTTCCTCATAGACATACTTGCAGTTACCAGCTTGACCATGTTCTTCTGGGGAGAATACCTCTACGTAGTTCATGCTTCACTGAATAGCCGTGTCATTTATTATAGAACCCTCTGGTAATGTTTAACCGGGAGTGGACACTGACACCCCAGCCCCCAGCCAGTTCAGTGACTCATTACTTGTATTTCTGACTCAAAAGATAATCTGGAGGGGAGTTCCATGGAGATCCAGTGGTTCAGACTCAGTGCTTCCACTGCATTGGGGGCAGCGTCTCTCAAGTTGTGCGATGCAGTCAAAAAGACAGAAAGAGATAGTCTGGGACAATAATTTTTTTTCCATAGGAATGAACTATTTTTCAGACACACAGAAGTTGCTGGTGGTTACGACTACTAAGATAAAGGCCAAGGCCATGAAAGAGTTATATCAAGAGCCACATGCAAACTAGGACAGAGGGAACTACTTAATTAGCAGATGTTCCGAGGGAAGTGGAACCAGAGGCCACGTGGTCCCTAGGAGATAGATGGAAAGTATAACCACATCCTAATGTCTTCCTCACTGTGGAATTTGTATGAAGTTTCATTGAGTTATTTTCTAATAATCTTCCTACCTACCTTGAGTGCATGTCTATTCCTTGCAACTAAACTAAAATGGGTGAAGTGAATTCTCACTATGGCATGGCCTTGACATTAGCTCCTGGAGTTAGTGATGGGGCAATGTGGTATACTGGAAAGAGCAATGGACGGAGACCCAGAAGACCTCAGTTCTGCTCCCAACTCAGCCACTGGCCATTGTGTGGCCTTCATAAGGCAGTTTACCTCTCTGGAGTTCAGTTTCTTCACTTGCAAGTTGAAGTGATAATTTATGAGGGTTCTTTTGGTTCTTATAACTAATAGCTCTATGACTATGTAGATACAGTACCTTTTATAGTGATAGATACTCCTGCTGATGTGTAGCGACGCCTTATCTCGCCCGAGCAGTGATAGATGCCATTGTGACTCAAGTTGGTTTTCAGAATGGTGAATTCAGAATCCCGATGAGAAAACCTAAAGGGCTTGCCATCTTTGTAGAAAAGCATTTTGTACACATCCATATTCTTCCATGCATGGCATCTCAAGACCAGAGGGTCCCCTTCTGTGAAGACTCTGCTAGAGACCTGGAGTAGTAGCCAATCTGGAAAATATGGGCACAAAATGTGTGTATGTGGTGGCAGAGGTACAAGAAAGCCAAAGCTGGACCCTGTGGGTTTATCTTTTTTCACTTTGTAATGTTCCAACTTTAGAACTCTGTTGAATTTAAGGTCTGTCTTCTAACCTCGAATATCTTTAGCTTTGCTAGGAAGAAAAGCAATCTTTACCAGCATCCCCTTCTTACTTTTTCTTTCCAGGTCTCAGAAGTTGGTTGGGACAAATCAGCTTACTCTGTGTGGTAGGCAGCATTTTAAAATGCCCCCAGTGAGTCATACTCTTGCATGTGGCTGGAACCTATGACTTACTTCCAGTCAACAGAATATGGCAAAGGTTCTGAAATGCCACTCCTATGATGATGTTACATTATACTCTACAGTCCATGGAATTCTCCAGGCCAGAATACTGGAGAGGGTAGCCTTTCCTTCTACAGGGGATCTTCCCAACCCAGGGATGGAGCCCAGGTCTCCCGCATTGCAGGCAGATTCTTTACCAACTGAGCTATCAGGGAAGCCCAAAATATAATGTAAAAGATATATAGTATACTGTAACAAATAATGTAAAATATATTCTTCTCAATAAGTCATCAGTGCTTGAAGTTCAAGTCTGTGCAGAAGCAAAGAAAATGGCACCTTCCCAGCCCTAGCTTATCTTTTGTTATGTGAACTACGAAATGTTTCTGCTTCTGCTTGAATTATACAAAATCTCATGTGAAAACAGTTCTGTCAGCTTCCCTTACCTCTCTTTCATAGGAACTGAGTCTCGGAGTCTTAAGAGACACATAAGGAACACCTAGCGCTTGCTCTGACATTCTCAACATTTCCTTGGCTAAAGTACATTTCCTCCAAAAGCACCTCTACATAAATCGAATTCTGCCTCCAGTATGAGTTAACTTTTGATTAATAATTACAAAGAAGTTTTAACATTGCTTTTGAATAACTGAATCACCCAACTGAATGATTTGTCCTGAATAATGAAACATTTTGCCCTGAAAAATAACTACAGTCTCCATTTCTTGTTAAGTAGGAACCTCTTACAGATTTAAGTGGGTGGAGATTGTTTTCTCTGCTTCTATTCACCAAAGTTTTTAATTCTCAAAGTCTCACAGTAATTTCATGTCCAGAATACTATATTACCAATATACTGTGAAGTGTGCCCCAGACGATGTGTATAAAGATGTTTACTGCAGGCACTGACTGTAAAAGCAAAAGAATGGAAACACAGTAGAAGTTTACTAATATAAAGGTTAATTATAAAAGTTGGAAGTAGATTTCTATTGATATAAACAGACAGCCAAAGTATTTTAAGTGATAAAAGTAAGGTGTAAGATAGTATATGGAGTATTCTAATCAATCACTTTTCAAAACAAATGTATATATACTAACAGTTTCATTTTTGTGGAAGGTAACTGCAAGACTTGGGAGTTTATATATATTAACAGTTTCGTTTTTGTGGAAGATAACTGCAGGACTTGGGGTTTGGGTGGGAAGGAAATGTGATTGCTCATTTCCCTGAATTACTATTTACTGTGTGTGCAGGCATAACTTGTTTCAACAGAACGAGATAATTTTGAAAAATAAAGTCTTGATCTAGACTAAAACTTAGACCCTAAGAGCTGCCCTAGTTGAGGTATTGTTGGGGCACAATTTAAGAACCCTAATGTTATGTTTTGAGTATCTTGACTTTTATCTGGTAGACACATAGAGCTGAGACGCATACTCAGCTAAATCGGTACACACAAACACACACACGCCATCCAGGAAGGCGAAAACACCAATGAAGATCTTGTGATTTCTAGCCCTCCTGTACCATGCCATACTTACCACTGTGGATTTCTAGCTGTACTGGGTCACTTGGCATTGAGAGGCCTGTCTGGCACTTGTATTCACCACTGTCATCGAATGTAGCACCATTAATACTGTATCTGGGGGCCAGCGTCTTGATGGCTGTGCCGTTGAGAAACCACTGTGTTGCGGTGTTCCCAGGCAGGTGGGGCCCCTCACACAATAAGGTTACATTTTCTTTTTGGAATACACTGACCCATGGAGGCTTCAATGTGATCACTGCCTTTGTGGGGTCTGCTTGGGGATTAAAAGAAAAGAAGATCAAATGGAATAAAAGGGAAATCTGAGCAACTGGCAAGATGTGGCTAGCACAATGGAAAGAAAAAAAAAACGACATCCAGTATCAATACTCAGATTGAAAAATAGGCACGTAGAAAACTATAAAAGCTAACCATTAAGAGTATCCCGATTCTGCAGCAGAGAGTTCTATTCATGTTATTAAAGCTGCATCTCACTGTTGGAGATTTGGGGTTCCTGAGAAATAATTGACTAATTTAGGTCTCGTTGGTAAGCACGGAGCATGGTTTTAAACTAGGGCAAACTGACTGGAGCCGATTCTCCTCTCTTCTGTACTGTTCTGTCTCTGAAGGCTAACCTCAGACTTTAATTAGCATCTGTGTTGGAAATCTAGGTTCAAACTCTATACTTTGAAGCCTTCAGTACCTGTTTGGTTCTCTCTTAGGAGAAGAAAAAATAAATAGCTTTCGTCTAAAGGGGAGTGGTGTGGGGGGTTTTGAAAATCACAGCAGAGCTATATCTAGGCTTTTGCAATTTTGGTCCTTTCTTGTTATTATATACTCAATTTTTAGGCATTTAATCAAGAGATCAGGGTGCATTTGGAAAATTTTACAGAGAAACCTTAAAAACCCGGATTTGGTCACAATTATACTCTGAATGTAGGGAATTTTACATCATTTCTAAACTTTCTCCTTTCTGTCCTCTCCCTCTACTCTCTTCTTCAGATACGGGGACCCACTCTGGGACAGGAAAGGAAGTTGAGTTACTCACCCACTTGCTCAGCCACTGGAGCTGTAAGAGACAAAGAGCAGCGCCATCAGTCGGTCAGTGGGAGATGACAGGGGAGGGAGACGTGAGGAGACAGAATTAACGTGGGCTCTGAGGGACCAATTTAGGTCTCTTGAGTTTCTCTTTACCCACTTTTCCCAAGTGGGGTACTGGTGCTAATGAACAGCCTGCAGATGGTTATTGGTGGGGCTGTATTTTGAGACTCTGCTTCCAGGCTTATTGTTACCTCAGAGTTTCCCTCCCGTTTTTTGATACGATAGATGCAAGTAAACCGTGGAAGCACAGAAACGGGTTGTCTCAATACCAAAGGAAGACAAAAAGTCCTGAGTCCCCACAGCCAGAGCCTTCTAGTTACCCCCTTCTAAACCCAACTTACCCCCAAGGATCAGAGCTATCATGAGCCACATCTCCAATCTGACAGGAACAGTGAAATCTGTAACACACAAGACATTGAAGAGTTTCTGTTTGGGGTTCTGGAGTCAAGATTAGAAAAGAGGAAGGAAACTGCTTTTCATCACGCTCCTCTTCTGGGAAACGCATCCCTAATTCTTGAAGCATGATCTCATGTTCATACTTCTAGGCTCATCTCCCCGTTTGACACTCTGGATTTTGGGTTTATGGAATTTACAGAATCCAAGGGAAGGGGTAAAGTTTTGACATTCTCTTCTGATTATATTCTCCCTCCACCAATTCTGTTTCTTGGGGCTAGACTATGGCAAATCTCCATTAAAAAAAAATGTTTCAAAGACTGGCTAATGCCTTCAAAATGATCATTTGAATCCAGATTATCTATATCAGTGTCGATGAGGCATGTGAAGAGTTACTCATCTGTGCAAACCAGCCTCTGTACCTCTGGAAAAACATGCAGGATTAATATCCTATTTTGGTTTTTTAAAAAGCCATCCCCTAAAAGACAATATGACTTTGGGATATTTATCTTGGCTGAATCCAAGGAAGTTCAATGTTTAATGTGAGTACAATAGAGAAGAAAAATAACTCATATATATGGGTGGAAATATCCTTCAGAGGGAGTTTCAGAGTCCAGATGGGAAGCCCTTATGCCACCAAGTGAGCTGGTTCCTGAGTCAGAGTTGCACAGATACAAAGAAATTTTTAGATATTCTGTTATGAGAAAAAGTAAACTAAACAGAAACAAGGATGAATTCAGCGAGTACAAAGAGAGACTTGGGTAGTAATCTTACTGACAGACAATTTAAAATGATGACAAATAATGTTGTAGATTAAATTACTGGCTCCAATTTCTTATCGCTCCTCGAATCTACCCCATCTCTACACCTTCATAAGAGGCTGGGGGTATTTCTCTGATCCTTGGCTTTGGCTCATCCATCTGATTTTCAGTGACCAATGAAATGTGGATGGAAACAGACTTGTGTTTATTCTGAACCTAGGCCTTAGGAAGCTTCACATATTGTCTCTCATCCTCTTATACTTCTGTGATTGTCATGATAAGAACGTATTCTGGCTAACTAGCTCTGTTGTGAAGCGGAGCTATCCTAGCCCTGAAATAGAGCTGCTCCATCTGCCTTGCAAACTTCTAGTGAGAAATAAATGCTGACTGTTTTATGCCACTGAGA
>SJYV01001913.1:0-17091 GCA_006410875.1 Neotragus pygmaeus
GTGGTCGCCCTGTGATGAGGTCCGGCGTGTTTTTCATGGTCGTCCTGCACCAAGGTCCTGGCTGTGTTTCGTCGTCGAGTAGCGACGAGTTCCGGGCTCTGGGCCATGATCCCTCTGTGCCGAGGTCCGGACTTCATTTCATGGTTGCCCTGCCCCGTGGTCCCGCCTCTGTGCTGCGGTCACCCTGTCCCGCGGTTCATGCTGTGTTCCGAGCTTGGCTAGCGACGAGTTCTGAGCTCTGTGCCACGGTCGCCCTGAACAGATTTCTGGGCTGTGTGCTGCGGTCGCCCTTCACTGAGGTTCGGGCTGTGTGTCACGGTGGCCCTGCGCTTATGTCCAGGCTGTGTTCCTCGATAGGTGGCGATGAATTCCGGGCTTGTGCCACAGTCGCCCTTCACTGAAGTTCGGGCTGTGTGCCGCGGTCACCTTGCGCCGAGGTCTGGGCTGTGTCCCGTGCTCGCCCCGGGCAGAGATCAGGCCTGTGTGCCGCGGTTGCTCAGTGCAGAGATCAGGGCTGTGTTCTGCGGTTGACTAGCGCCGAGTTCTAGGCTGTGTGACATGGTCACCCTTATCTGAGGTCGATGCTGTGTGCCGCGGTCACCCTGCACCGCGGTCCAGCCTGTGTGCTGCGGTCACCCTTCACTGAGGATCAGGCTGCGTTACACGGTCTCACTGCGCCAAGTTTTGGGCTGTGTGCCATGTTAGCCTTGCGCTGAGGTCTCGGCTGTGTGCTGCGGTAGCCTTGCACTGACGTACGGGCTGTGTGCTGCAATTGCCCTGCACCGATGTCCATTCTGTGTGCCATGGTCACCATTTCCCGAGGTCGGTGCTGTGTGCCAGGGTCGCCTTGTGCCGAGGTCCGTGCTGTATGCCTTGGTCGCTCTTCACTGCCGTTCGGGCTGTGTGCTGCTGTCACCCTATGCCGAGGTCCAGGCTGTGTTCTGCCCTCGGCTTGCAACGAGTTCCGGGCTCTGTGCCTCGTACCCTCTGTGACGAGGTCCGGGCTGTGTGCCACAGTCACCCTGTTCTGAGGTCCGGGCTGTGTGCCGAGGTAGCCTTGTGCAGAGGTCCAGGCTGTGTGCCGCGGTCGCCATGTTCCGAGGTCCAGGCTGTGTGCCGTGGTTGCCGTATCCCCAGGTCTGGGCTGTGTGCTGCGGTCACCCTGTCCCCAGGTCTGCCCTGTGTTCCGCTGTCGGCTTGTGACCTGTTCCCGGCTCTGTGCTGGGGTTCCTCTTTGTCAAGATCCAGGCTGTGTGCCACGGTAGCCTTCTCCAGAGGTCCGGGCTGTGTTCCCCGGTGCCCCTATGCTGAGGTCCGGGCTGTGAGCCGCGGTCACTCTGAGCCGATATCCGGCCTGTGTTCCACAGATGCCCTGCGCCGAGGTCCGGCCTGTGTGTCGCGGTCAGCTAGCAGTGAGTTCCAGGCTGTGTGATATGATCGCCCTTCACTGTATTTCAGGCAGTGTGCCGCGGTCACCCTGCCCCGAAGTCCGGGCTGTGTTCCGCGGTTGGCTATTGATGAGTTCGATGCTGTGGGCCGCAGTCGCCCTTCACTGAGGTTCGGGCTGTGTGCCTTGGTCACCCTTCATGGAGGTCCGGGCTGTGTGCCTTGCTCGGCCTGCGACACGGTCCCACCTGTTTTCCGTAGTCACCCTGCACCGAGGTCTGGGCTGTTTTCCGCCGTTGGCTAGTGAAGAATTCCATGCGGTGTGCCGTAGTCGCCTTTCACTGAGGTTCGGGCTGTGTGCCTCAGTCGCCCTGTGCCAATTTCCGGGCTGTGTGCGGCGGACGCCTTCAGTCGAGGTCCGTGCTGTGTGCCAGGGTTGCCCTGCATCAAGGTCCGTGATGTGTGCTGCGGTCGCCCTTCAATGAGTTTCGGGCTGCATGCCACGGTCATCCTTCACTGAGGTTCAGGCTGTGTGCAGCGGTCGCCCTGCTCGATGTCCTTGATGTGTGCCGCGGTCACCCTGTGCCTCGGTCCAGCCTGTGTTCTGCGTTGCCCTGTGCTGAAATCTGGGCTGTGTTCTGCGGTTGCCCTTTGCCGAGGACCGTGCTGTGTTCCACGGTTCACAAGTGATAAGTTCTGAGCTCTGTGCCACAGTCGCCCTGCACAGATTTCTGGGCTCTGTGCCATGGTTAGACTTCACTGAAGTTTGGGCTCTGTGCTGTGGGCAACCTGCACCGATGTCCGGGCTGTGTGCTGTGGTAGCCTTGATCCGAGTTCCGGGCCGTGTTTTGCAGTCAACCTACGCGAGTGTCTGGGCTGTGTGCTGCGGTCGCCATCTCCTGAGGTCCGTGATGTGTGCCATGGTCGCCCTGTGCCAAGGGCCATGTTGTGTGCCTCGGTTGCATTTCACTGAGGTTCGGGCTGTGTTCCGCGGTCAACCTGAGCCGAGGTCCAGGCTTTTTGCCCCAGTCGCCCTGAGCCAAAATCCGGCAAGTGTTCCACGGTTGCCCTGCCCCAAAGACCGGCCTGTGTGCCACGGTCGCCCTGTGCCAAGATGCAGCCTGTGTGCTGCTGTCGCCCTGTGCTGAGTTTCGGCCTGTGTGCCACCTTCAACCTGCACTGAGGTCCGGGCTGTGTTCCAAAGTCGGCTAGTGACGAGTTCCAGGCTGTGTGACGCGGTAGCCCTTCACTCAGTTTCGGGCTGTGTGCCTCAGTCGCTCTTCACCGAAGTCAGCGCTGTGTGTCGTGGTCCTCCTGCGACCAGGTCCAGCCTGTTTGCCGTGGTCGCCCTGTGCCGAGGTCCGGGCTCTGTTCTGTCGTCGGCTAGTGACAAGTTACGGGCTATGTGCTGCAGGCTTCCCGTACAGATTTCTCGGCTGTGTTCTGCGGTCGCCCTGACCGAGGTCCCTGCTGTGTTCCGCGGTTGGCTAGCGACGAGTTCTGAGCTCTGTGCCATGGTGGCCCTGCCCACATTTCTGGGCTGTGTGCCGTGGTCACCATTCACTGAGGTTCGGGCTGTGTGCCGTGGGAAACTTGCGCCGATGTCCGGGCTGTGTGCTGCAGTAGCCTTGCTCCAAAATCTGGGCTGTGTTTCGCAGTCACCCTGCGCTGGTGTCCGGGCTGTGTGCTGCGGTCGTCAACTCCTGAGGTCCGTGATGTGAGCCATGGTCGCCCTGTGACGAGGGCCATGCTGTCTGCCTCGGTCGCTCTTCACTGAGTTTCGGGGTGTGTACCGCGGTCACCCTGAGCCGAGGTCCGGGCTCTTGCTCCGGTCGGCCTCAGCCAAAATCCGGCCTGTGTTCCACGGTAAACCTTCCGTGAGGTGTGTCCTGTGTGCCACGGTCGCACTGCGCTGAGTTCCGGCCTGTGTGCTGCTGTTGCCCTTTGCTGAGGTCCGGCATGGGTGCCACCTTCACCCTGCGCCGAGGTCCGGGCTGTGTTCCACAGTAGGTTGGCGACGAATTCTGGGCTGTGTGCCATAGTCGCCCTTCCATGAGGTTCAGGCTGTGTTCCGCAGTTGGCTAGCGAAGAGTTCCGAGCTCTGTGCCACGGTCGCCCTGCATGGAATTCTGAGCTGTGCGATGCGGTGGCTCTTCACCGAGCTCCGGGCTGTGTGCCGAAGTCATGCTGCACCAAGGTGTGGGCTGGCTGTGATCCGCGGTTGGCTAGCGATGAGTTCCAGGCTCTGTGCCGAAGTCTGGGCTTTGTGCTACCATCACCGTTCACTGTGGTTCAGGCTCTGTGCTGCGGTCACCCTGCACTGAGGTCTGGGCTGTGTGCTGCGCTCTCCCCGAGTCAGGGCCAGGCTGTGTGCTGAAGTCGCCCTGGGCCAAGGTCCGGGCTGTGTTCTGTGGCCGGCTAGTGATGAAGTCCAAGCTCTGTGCCGTGGTTGCACTGTGATGATGTCCTGGGTGTGTGCCACAGTCGGCATCTGCCGACATCCATGCTGTTTGCCAGGGTCGCCTTTCATTGAGGTCCGGGATGTGTGTCTTGCTCGCACATCACTGAGGTTCAGAATGTGGGCCGTGGTCGCCCTGCACCGATGTCCGGGATGTGTGCTGCGGTCACCCTGTGCGAACGTCCGGCCTGTGTGCCGAGATCGCAGTGTGCCAAAGTCTGGGCAGTGTTCCGTGGTCGGCTGGTGACGAGTTCTGGGCTGTGTGACGTGGTTGGCCTTCACTGAGGTTTGGGCTGTGTGCTGCAGTCACCCTTCACTGAGGTACGGGCTATGTGCCACAGTCGGCCTGCTCAATATCCGGGCTGTGTGCCACAGTCACCCTGTGTCGAGGTCCGGGGTGTGTGCCACGGTCGCCCTTCACTGAAGTTCGGGATGTGTGCTGCGGTCAACCTGCTCGATGTCCGTGATGTGTACCGCAGTCGTCCTACACTGAGGTCCAGCCTCTGTCCTGCAGTCACCCTGTGTTGAATTCCGGGCTGTGTGCCACTGTCGCCATTCACCGAGGTCCAGGCTGCGTGCCATGGTTGCCCTGCGAGAAGTTCCTGGCTGTGTTCCGCGGTAGACTAGCGACGAGTTCCGGGCTCTGTGCCATCATGCACTGCGCAGAATTCTGGGCTTTGTGCTGTGGTCATCCTTCACTGAGGTTTGGGCTGTGTGCCACAGTAGCCCTGTGCTGATGTCCAGGCTGTGTGCCGCGGTCGCCCTGCACCTGTGCCAGGCTGTATTCCACGGTCGGGTGGCAATGAGTTCTGGGCTATGGGCTGTAGTCACCCTTCACTAAGTTTGGGGCTGTGTGCCGTGGTCGCCATGCATTGACGTCCGGGATGTGATACACCGTCAGCTAGCGACAAGTTGCGTGCTCTGTGCCGCGGGCGCTCTGCGCCAAAGTCCGGGCTGTTTGATACGGTTGCCATTTGCCAAGGTCCGTGCTGTGTGTCAGTGTTGCCCCACACCGAATTCTTGGCTGTGTGACGTGGTCGCACTGTGTCGAGGTACGAGCTGTGTTCCAGTGTCGCCCAGTACCGAATTCCGGGCTGAGTGCCACGGTTGCCTGGTGCCAAGGTCCGGGCTTTGTGCCACACTCGGCTTGCGACGTGTTCCAGGCTCTGTGCCACGGTCCCTCAGTGCCGAGTTCTGGGCTGTGTTACTTGGACGCCCTGTTCTGAGGTCTGGGCTGTGTGCCGCGGTAGCCTTCTGCAGAGGGCCGGGCTGTGTGCCGCGGTTGCCCTGTGCGAGGCCCGGGCTGTGAGCCGCAGTCGCCCTGAGCCAATGTCCGGCTCGTCTTCTGCAGTCGCCCTGTGCCGAGGTCCGGACTGTGTGCCGCGGTTGCCCTGTGCCGAGGTCCGTGCAGTGTGCCAGTGTCGCCCTGCACCGAGGTATGGGCTGTGTGCCGCAGTCACCCTGCAGCGATGTCGGCCTGTGTGCTGTGGTCACCCTACACCGAGATCCACAGCACACAGCCCGGATCTCGCGATCCACCGAGATCCGGGCTGGTGCTGCAGTCGCCCTGCACCGAGGTCCGGAATGTGTGCCGCGGTTGCCCTGTGCCGAGGTCCGTGCTGTCTACCATGGTCACCCTGTGCCGAAGTCCAGATTGTGTTCTGCGGTCAGCTTGCGACGAATTCCGGGCTCTGTGCCGCGGTCGCTCTCTGCCGATGTCCGGGCTGTGTGCCGCGGTCATCATCTCCCGAGGTCCGGGCTGTGTGCCGCAGTCATCCTGTTCAGAGGTCTGGGCTGTGTGCCATGGTAGCCTTCTGCAGAGGTCTGGGCTGTGTGCCACGGTCACCCTGTTTCGAAGTCTGGGCTGTGTACCACGGTCACCATCTCCCGAGGTCCGGGCTGTGTGCCACGGTCGCCATGTTCCGAGGTACGGGCTTTGTGCCATGGTACTCTTCNCCTTCTGCAGAGGTCTGGGCTGTGTGCCACGGTCACCCTGTTTCGAAGTCTGGGCTGTGTACCACGGTCACCATCTCCCGAGGTCCGGGCTGTGTGCCACGGTCGCCATGTTCCGAGGTACGGGCTTTGTGCCATGGTACTCTTCTGCAGAGGTCTGGGCTGTTTGCCGCGGTCACCCTGTTTCGAAGTCTGGGCTGTGTACCACGGTCGCAATCTCCTGAGGTCCGGGCTGTGTGCCACGATCGCCCTGTGCCGAGGTCCAGTCTGTGTGCCACCGTAGCCTTGAACAAATTTCCGGGCTGTGTGCTGCGGTAGCATTGTGCTGAGGACCGGGCTGTGTGATGCGGTCGCCCTTCATTGAGGACCGGGCTATGTGCCGCAGTCGCACTGCCCCGAGTTTCGGGCTGTGTGCCATGTTACCCTTGCGCCGAATTTCGGGATATGTGCTGTCGTAGCCTTGCACCGAGGTCTGGGCTGTGTGCCGCAGTTGCCCTTAGCTGATGTCCTGTCTATGTGCCACGGTCACCATGTCCAGAAGTCGGTGCTTTGTTCCAGGGTCGCCCTGCACCGAGGTCCGTACTGTGTGCCTTGGTCGCTCTTCACTGTGGTTCGGGCTGTGTGCTGCGGTCACCATGCACTGAGGTCCCAGCAGCGTTCCACCCTTGGGTTGCAACAAGTTCCGAAATATGTGCCACATTCCCTCTGTGCCGAGGTCCAGGCTGTGTGCCGCGGTCGCCCTGAGTCGAGGTCCGACCTGTGTGCCACAGTCACACTCTGACGAGATCCTGGATGTGTGCCGCAGTGATCATCTGCCGAAATCTGTGCTGTGTTCCAGGGGCGCCTTGCCTTAAGGCCCGGAATGTGTGCCACAGTTGCCCTTCTGGGAGGTTCGGGATGTGTGCCGCGGTCGCCCTGCATCGAAGTACGGGATGTGTGCCGTGGTCGCCCTGCATCGAAGTACAGCCTGTGTGCCACGGTCGCCCTGAGCCGAAGTCCGGGCTGTGTTTCGCGGTCGGCTAGTGACGAGTTCCATTCTGTTTGCCACGGTTGCCCTTCAATGAGGTTCGGGGTGTGTGCCGCGGTCTCCCTGTGCCAAGTTCCGGGCTGTGTGCCACGGTCGCCTTCGGTCAAGGTCCGTGCTGTGTGTCAGGGTTGCCCTGCTTCGAGGTCAGGGATGTGTGCTGTGGTCTCCCTTCACTGAGCTTCGGGCTGTGTGCCACAGTCACCCTTCACTGAGGTTCAGGCAGTTTTAAATGGTTGCCCTGCTCGATGTCTTTGATGTGTGCCGCGGTCGCCCTGTGCCTCGGTCCGCCCTTTGTTCCGCAGTCACCCTGTGCCGAAATCTGGGCTGTGTTCCACAGTTGGCTAGAAACGTGTTACTGGATTTGTGCCGCAGTCGCCCTTCAATGTTTTTAGGCAGTGTGTCATGGTCGCCCTTCGCCAAGGTCCGGGCTGTGTGCCTCGGTCGCTCTTCAGTGTGGTTCAGGCTGTGTGCTGTGGTCACCCTGCGACGAGTCCATGCTTTGTGCCACACTCGGCTTGCAGCAAATTCTGGGTTCTGTGCCTCGTTCCCTCTGTGCCAAGGTCCGGGCTGTGTACCAGGGTCGCCCTGTTCTCAGGTCCGGGCTGTGTGCCGAGGTAGCCTTCTGCAGAGGTCCGGGGTGTGCCGCGGTAGCCCTGTTACGAGGTCCAGGCTGTATGTGCGTTCGCCGAGTACCAAGGTCCAGAATGTGTTCTGCGGTCGGCTAGCGACAAGTTGCAGGCTGTGTGATGTGGTCAGCCTTCACTGAGTTTCGGGCTGTGTGCCGCGGTCGCCTGCACCGAGTCCAGGCTGTGTTCCGCCCTCGGCTTGTGACGAGCTCTGGGCTCTGTGCCTCATTCCCTCTGTGCCAAGGTCAGGGCTGTGTACCTCGGTCACCCTGTTCCGAGGTCCTGGCTGTGTGCTGAGGTATCCTTATGCAGAGGTCCGACGTGTGTGCTGCGGTCATACTCCGACGAGATCCTGTATGTGTGCCGCAGTTCACATCTACCGAAATCTGTGCTGTGTTCCAGGGGCGCCTTGCCTTAAGGCCCGGAATGTGTGCCACGGTTGCCCTGCCGTGAGGTTCGGGATGTGTGCCGCGGTCGCCCTGCATCGAAGTACAGACTGTGTGCCGCGGTCGCCCTGAGCCAAATTCCAGGCTGTGTTTCGCGGTCGGCTAGTGACGAGTTCCATTCTGTGTTCCACGGTTGCCCTTCACTGAGGTTCGTGCTGTGTGCCACGGTCACCCTGCGCCAGGTTCCGGGCTGTGTTCCACAGTCGCCTTCGGTCAAGGTCCATGCTGTGTGCCAGGGTTGCCCTGCATCGAGTTCAGGGATGTGTGCTGTGGTCTCCCTTCACTGAGTTTCGGGCTGTGTGCCGCAGTCACCCTTCACTGAGGTTCAGGCTGTTTTAAATGGTCGCCCTGCTCAGTGTTCTTGTTGTGTGCCACGGTCGCCCTGTGCCTCGGTCCGCCCTGTGTTCCATGGTCACCCTGTGCCGAAATCTGGGCTGTGTTTCGCAGTCGGCTAGAAACGTGTTACTGGATGTGTGCCGCAATCGCCCTTCACTATCTTTCGGTCAGTGTGTCATGGTCGCCCTTTGCCAAGGTCCGGGCTGTGTGCCTCGGTCGCTCTTCACTGTGGTTCGGGCTGTGTGCTGTGGTCGCCCTTAGATGAGTCCAGGCGGTGTGCCGTCCTCGACTTGTGGCAAGTTCTGGGCTCTGTGCCTCGTTCCCTCTGTGCTGAGGTCCAGGCTATGTGCCACGGTCACCCTGTTCTGAGGTCCAGGCTGTGTGCCGAGGTAGCCTTCTGCAGAGGTCCAGGCTGTGTGCCACAGTCACCCTGTTTCGAGGTCCGGGCTGTGTGCATGTTTGCCGTGTACCGAGTTTCAGAATGTGTTCTGCGGTCGGTTAATGACGAGTTGCAGGCTGTGTGATGCGGTCGGCCTTCACTGAGTTTCAGGCTGTGTGCCGCGGTCGCCTGCATTGAGTCCAGGCTGTTTTCTGCCCTCGGCTTGTGACGAGTTCTGGGCTCTGTGCCTCGTTTCCTCTGTGCCGAGGTCTGGGTTGTGTGCGATGGTCGACCTGTTCCGAGGTCCTGGCTGTGTGCCGAGGTAGCCTTCTTCAGAGGTCCGGGCTGTGTGCCGCGGTCACCCTGTTCCGAGGTCCAGGCTGTGTGCGGCGTTCACCCTGTCCCGAGGTCCAGAATGTGTTCCGCGGTCGGCTAGTGAAGAGTTGCAGGCTGTGTGATGCAGTCGCCCTTCACTGAGTTTCAGCCTGTGTGCCTCGGTCGCCCTTCACGGAGGTCCACGCTGTGTACCTTGCTCGCTCTGTGGCAAGTTCCGGCCTGTTTGCCGTAGTCACCCTGTGCCAAGATCCGGATTGTGTTCTGCGGTGGGCTGGCAATGATTTCCGGGCTGTGTGCCACAGTCTCCCTTCACTGAAGTACGGACTATGTGCCACAGTCGCCCTGCGCCGAGGTCTGGGCTGTGTGCCGCGGTTGCCCTGCGCCAATGTCCGGGCGGTGTTCCTTGGGTGGCTGGCGATGAGTTCCGTGGGGTGTGCCACAGTCGCCCTTCACTGAAGTTCGGGCTGTGTGCGGCGCAGAGGTGCGGCCTGTGTGCCGTGGTCACCCATTGCGGAGGTCCGGGCTGTGTTCCATGTTTGGCTAGCCACAAGTTCCAAGCTCTGTGCCAAGTTGGCCCTGCATATATTTTTGAGCTGTGTGATGCAGTCACCCTTCATTGAGTTTCGGACTGTGTGCCGCGGTCGCCCTGAGCCGAGGTCCATGCTGTGTGCTGCATTCAACCTCCGTTGAGTTCCAGCCTGTGTGCCGCAGTCGTCCTGTGCCGAGTTCTGGGCTGTGTTCTGCCGTCAGCTGGAGACGAGCTCTATCCTGTTTGCCATGGTCGCCCTGTGCAGAGGTCCGGGCTGTTAGGTGGTTGGCTAGCGACGAGTTCCAGGATGTGTGATGCCGTCGCCCTTCACTGAGTTTCGGGCTGTGTGCCGCGGGAGCCTTCTGCAGAGGTCCGGGCTGTGTGCCATGGTCGCCCTGTGCCGAGTTCCGGGCTGTGTTCCACAGTCAGTAATCAACGAGTTCCAAGCTCTGTACCCCGGTCACCTTGCACAGATTTCCGTGCTGTGCATTGCGGTCTTCCATCCTTTAGGTTCGGGCTTTGTGCTGCGGTCAACCTGTGCTGAGGTCTGGTCTGTGTGCCATGGTAGCCTTGAACTTAGTTCCACGCTGTGTGCCCTGGTAGCCTTGTGCCGAGTTCCCGGCACTGTGCTGCGGTTGCCCTTCACTCAGAATCGGGCTGTGTTACACTGTCGCACTGTGCCGAGTTTCGGGCTGTGTGCCATGTTAGCCTTGTGCCGAGGTCCGGGCTGTGTGCCCCATTTGCCCTGCGCCAATGTCCAGTCTCTGTGCCATGGTCGCCATCTCCCGAGGTTGGTGCTGTGTGCCAGGGTCGCCTTGTTCCAAGGTCGGTGCTGTGTGCCTCGGTCGCTGTTCACTGTGGTTCGGGCTGTGTGCCGCGGTCACCCTGCGCCGATGTCAAGGCTGTGTTCCGCCCTCGGCTTGCGACCTGTTCCCGGCTCTGTGCCACTGTTCCTCTTTGCCAAGGTCCGGGCTGCGTGCCGTGGTAGCATTCTCCAGAGGTCCGGGATGTGTTCCATGGTCCCCTGCGCAGAGGTCCAGGCTGTGAGCCGCGGTCACCCTGAGCCGATGTCTGGCCTGTGTTCCGCAGACACCCTGCGCTGATGGCCTGCCTGTTTGCCGCCGTCACCCTCCTCCAAGGTGCTGCCTATGTGTCATGGTCACTCTGCGCTGAGGTCCAGCCCATGTGTCATTGTCGCCCTGCGCCGAGGTCCGGCCTGTGTGCCATGGTCATTCTGCACTGAGGTCTGGTCTATGTGTCATTGTTGCCCTGCACTGAGGTCCAGCCTGAGTGTCACAGTCACCCTGATCCGAGGTCGGGACTGTGTTCCATGGTCGGCAAGCAATGAGTTCCAGGCTGTGTGACGTGGTCGACCTTCACTGAGTTTCGGGATGTGTGCTCTGGTCCCCCTGCGCCGAAGTCCGGGCTGTGTTTGGCCCGCGGCTAGTGACGAGTTCCATGCTGTGTGCCGTGGTCGCCCTTCACTGAGTTTTGGGCTATGTGCCGCGTTTGCCCTTTGCCAATGTCTGGGCTGCGTGCCATGGTCACCCTGCGACGAGGTCCGGCCCGTTTTANGTCCGGGCTGTGTTTGGCCCGCGGCTAGTGACGAGTTCCATGCTGTGTGCCGTGGTCGCCCTTCACTGAGTTTTGGGCTATGTGCCGCGTTTGCCCTTTGCCAATGTCTGGGCTGCGTGCCATGGTCACCCTGCGACGAGGTCCGGCCCGTTTTACGTGGTCGCTCTGCGCCGAGGTCCTGGCTGTGTTTCGCAGTTGATTAGCGACGAGTTCCAGCCTCTGTGCCGCTGTCGCCCTGCACAGATTTCGGGGCTGTGTGCTGAGGTCGCCCTTCACTGAAGTCTGGACTGTTTTCCACGGTTGGCTGGCGACGATTTCTGAGCGGTGTGTCACAGTCGCCCTTCAGTGAATTTTGGGCTGTGTGCCGCCGTCACCCTGCGCCAAGGTCCGGGTTGTGTGCCGCAGTCGCGCTGTGCCGTGGTATGGCCTGTGTGCCACGGTCGGCCTGTGCTATGGTCCGGGCTGTGTTCGGGATTGGCTAGCGATGTGTTCCGAACACTGTGCTGTTTGCCCTGCACAGATTTCTGGGCTGTGTGCCGCAGGCGCCCTTCACTGAGGTTCGAGCTGTGAGCCACAGTTGTCCTGCGCCGAGGTCCGGGTTGTGTGCCACGGTTCCCTGAGCCGAAGCCCGACCTGTGTGCCGCAGTTACACTGCGACGATATCCTAGATGTGTGCGCAGTGAAAATCTGCTGACATTTGTGCTGTGTTCCAGGGGTGCCTTGCTTTAAGGTCCGGGATGTGTGTCGCAGTTGCCCTTCACTGAGGTTCGGGATGTGTGCCGCGGTCGCCCTGCATCTAAGTCCGGCCTGTGTGCCGCGGTCGCCCTGCGCCGAAGTCCAGGCTGTGTTTGGCGGTTGGCTACTGACGAGTTACATGCTGTGTGCTGTGGTCGCCCTTCACTGATGTCCGGCCGGTGTGCCGCGGTCGCCCTGTGCTGAGGTCCAGGATGTGTTCCGCCGTCAGCTGGAGATGAGTTCCGTCCTTTTTGCCATGGTCGCCCTGCACCGAGTTCCAGGCTCTGTCCCGCTGTCGCACTGCACAGTTTTCTCCGCTGCTTGCTGCGGTTGCCCTTGACTGAGGTTCGGGCTGTGTGTCACTGTCGCCTTCCGTCAAGGTCCATGCTGTCTGCCAGGGTGGCCCTGCATCGAGGTCTGGGATGTCTGCTGTGGTTGCTCTTCACTGAAGTTCGGGCTGTGTTCCTTGCTCACCCTGCGACAAGGTCCAGCCTTTTTGCCGTAGTCACCCTGCGCCTAGGTCTGGGCTGTGTTTCACCATCAGCTAGCGATGAGTTCCATGCTCTGTGCCACAGTCGCCCTGCACAGACTTCTGGGCTGGGTTTTGCGGTCACCCATCACAGAGGTTCGGGCTGTGTGTCACAGTAGCCCTGTCCCGATGTTCGGGCCGTGTGCCATGGTCGCCCTGCGCCGAGGTCTGGCCTGTGTTCCGTGGTTGGCTGGCGATGATTTCCGAGCTCTGTGCCATATTCACCCTTCACTAAATTTCAGGCTGTGTGCCGCCGTCGCCCTGCGCCAAGTTCCGGGTTGTTTGCCTCAGTCGCCCTGCACCGTAGTTTGGCCTGTTTGCCTCGGTCGCCCTGTGCCGAGGTCCGGGCTGTGTTTGGGGATGGCTAGCGATATGTTCTGAGCACTGGGCCACCGTTGCCCTGCACAGATTTCTGGGCTGTGTGCCACGGTCGCCCTTCACTGAGGTCCTGGCTTTGTGCCGTGGTCACCCTGAGCCAAGGTCCGACCTGTGTGCAGCAGTCCCACTGCTACGAGATCCTGGGTGTGTGCCACATTGTACATCTGCCGACATCTGTGCTGTGTCCCAAGGTCGCTTTGCCTTAAGGTCCGGGATGTGTGCCGCGGTTGCCCTTCACAGAGGTTCAGGATGTGTGCCGCGGTCACCCTGCATCGAAGTCTGGCCTGTGTACCGTAGTCACCCTGCGCTGAAGTCCATGCTGTGTTCCGCGGTTGGCTAGTGACGAGTTCCATGCTGTGTGCCACGGTCGCCCTTCACTGATGTTCGGGCTGTGTGCCGCGGTCACCCTGCCCCAAGTTCCAGGCTGTGTCCCGCGGTCACCATTGGTCGTATTCCATGCTGTGTGCCAGGGTTGCCCTTCATCAAAGTCCGGGATGTGTGCTGCGGTCGCCTTTCACTGAGGTTCAGGCTGTGTGCCACGGTCACCCTTCACTGAGGTTCAGGCTGTGTGCAGCGGTCACCTTGCTCGATGTCCTTGATGTGTGCCGTGGTCACCCTGTGCCTCGACCCGGCCTGTGTTCCACGGTCAACCTGTGCCGAAATCCGGGCTGTATTCCGCAGTCCGCTAGAAACAAGTTACTGGCTGTGTGCCGTGGTCGCCCTTCACTGTGTTTTGGTCAGTGTGCCACAGTCACCCTTTGCCAAGGTCTGGGCTGTGTGCCCTGAATGCCCTGCACCAAAGTCTGGCCTGTTTGCTGTGGTTGCCCAGAGCTGAGGTTCGGGCTGTGTTCTGTGGTCGGCTAGTGACGAGTTATGAGCTCTGTGCCGCGGGCTCCCTGTACAGATTTCTGGGCTTTATTCTGCGGTCGCCCTGCGCCGAGGTCTGGACTGTGTTCCACGGTCAGCTCGCGACAAGTTCCAGGCTATGTGCTGCAGTCACCATTCACTGAGGTTCGGGCTGTGTTCCGCGGTCGCCCTGCGCTGAGGTCCAGCCTGTGTGCTGCGGTTGCCCTGTGCTGAGGTCCATGCTCTGTTCCGTGGTTGACTATCGACGAGTTCTGAGCTCTGTGCCATGGTTCACCTGCACAGATTCCCAGGCTGTGTGCTGTGGTCAGCCTTCAGTGAGGTTCGGGCTGTGTGCCGTGGGCAACCTGCGCTGAGCTCCTGGCTCTGTGCTGTGTTAGCCTTGCTCCGAGGTCCGGGCTGTGTTTCGCAGTCACCCTGCGCTGGTGTCCATGCTGTGTTCTGCGGTCACCATCACCTGAGGTCCATGACGTGTGCCAGTGTCACCCTGTGCCGAGGGCCATGCTGTGTGCCTCGGTCGCTCTTCACTGAGGTTCAAGCTGTGTGCCACGGTCATCATGAGCCGAGGTCCGGGGTTTTGCCCCAGTCACCCTGAGCCGAAATCCGACCTGTGTTCCGTGGTCTCCCTGCCCCAAGGTCCGTCCTGTGTGCCACAGTCGCCCTGCACCAAGATCCTGCCAATGTGCTGCTGTCGCCCTGCGCTGAGGTCTGGCCTGTGTGCTACCTTCACCCTGTGCTGAGGTCCGGCCTGTGTTCTGCCCTCGGCTTGCGACCTGTTTCTGGCACTGTGCCGCAGTTCCTCTTTGCCAAGGTCCAGACTGTGTGGCCCGGTAGCCTTTTCCAGAGGTCTGGGCTGTGTACTGAGGTCCCCCTGCACTGAGGTCTGGGCTGTTTGCAGCGGTCATCCTGAGTTGATGTCCGGCCTGTGTTCCGCAGTCGCCCTGCACCGAGGTCCAGCCTGTGTGCCACAGTCGTGCTGCGCCGAAGTCCAGCCTCTGTGCTGCGGTCACCCTGCGCCGAGTTCCAGCCTGTGTTCTGCCCTCGGCTTGCGACCTGTTCCCGGCTCCTTGCCGCAGTGTCTCTTTGCCAATATCCGGGCTGTGTGCCGCCGTATCCTGCTCCAGACGTCCGGGGTGTGTTCCGCGGTCTTCCTGATCCGAGTTCTGGCCTGTTTTCCTCTTTCGCCCTGACCCGATATCTGGCCTGTGTGCCCCAGTCGCCCTGCGCCAAGGTCCGGCCTAAGTTCCGTAGTCGCCCTATGCAGAGGTCCAGCCTGAGTGCCACAGTCACCCTGCTCTCAGGTTCAGACTCTGTTACGCGGTCGGCTAGCGACGAGTTCCAGGATGTGTCACGCGGTTGCCCTTCACTGAGTTTCAGGCTGTGTGCCGCAGTAGCCTTCTGCAGAGGTCCAGGCTGTGTGCCGTGGTTGCCCTGCGCTGAGTTCCAGGCTGTGTTCCATGGTCGGCTAGCGACGAGTCCCAAGCTCTGTACCCCGGTTGCCCTGCACAGATTTCTGGGCTGTGTGCCACAGTCTCCCTTCACTGAGGTTCAGGCTTTGTGCCGCAGTCGCCCTGTGCTGAGATCTGGTCTGTGTGCCACGGTAGCCTTGAACTGAGTTCCGGGCTGTGCACCGTGGTAGCCTTGTGCTGAGTTCTGGGCTCTGTGCTGCGGTCGCCCTTCACTGAGGATTGGGTTTTGTTACACAGTCTCACTGCGCCGAGTTTCGGGCTGTGTGCCATGTCAGCCTTGTGCCGAGGTCCGGGCTGTGTGCTGCGGTAGCCTTGCCCCAAGGTCTGGGCTGTGTGCCACAGTTGCCCTGAGCCAATATCCAGTGTGTGTGCTACGGCCGCCATCTCCCGAGGTCGGTGCTGTGTGCCAGGGTCGCCTTGTGCCGAGATCCGTGCTGTGGGCCTCGGTCGCTCTTCACTGTGGTTTGGGCTGTGTGCTGCAGTCGCCCTGCACTGAAGTCCAGGCTGTGTTCCGCCCTCGGCTTGCAACGAGTTCCGGGCTCTCTGCTGCATTCCCTCTGTGCCGAGGTCCGGGCTGTGTTCCACAGTCACCCTGTTCTGAATTCCGGGCTGTGTGCCAAGGTAGCCTTCTGCAGAGATCCGGGCTGTGTGCCGTGGTTTCCTTTCACTGAGGTTCGGGCTGTGTGCCGCGGTCACCCTGTGCTGAGTTCCAGTCTATGAGCCACAGTAGCCTTGAACCGAATTCCCGGGTGTGTGCCGCACTAGCCTTGTTGTTAGGGCCAGGCTGTGTGCTGCGGTTGCCCTTCATTGAGGATCGGGCTGTGTGCCACAGTCGCACTGCACCGAGGTTTGGGCTGTGTGCCTTGTTAGCCTTGCGCCCAGGTTCTGGCTGTGTGCTGCGGTAGCATTGCGCCGAGGTCCAGGTTGTGTGCTGCCATTGCCCTGGTCTGTGTGCCACGGGTGCCATATCCCGAAGTTGGTGCTGTGTGCCAGGGTCGCCCTGCGCCTAGGTCCGTGCTGTGTGCCTCGGTCGGTCTTCACTGTGGTTCGGGCTATGTGCCGTGGTCGCCCTGCGCTGAGGTCCAGGCTGTGTTCTGCCCTCGGCTTACAATGAGTTCCAGGCTCTGTGCCACGTTCCCTCTGTCCTGAGGTCTGGGCTGTGTGCCACAGTCACCCTGTTCTGAGGTCCGGGCTGTGTACCGAGGAAGCCTTCTGCAGAGGTCCAGGCTGTGTGCCATGGTCGCCCTGTTCCAAGGTCCAGGCTGTGTGCTGCGGTCGCCCTGTGCCCAGGTCTGGCCTATGTTCCGCCCTCGGCTTGCGACCTGTTCTTGGCTCTCTGCCACGTTTCCTCTTTGCCAAGGTCCGGGCTGTGTGCTGCGGTAGCCTTCTCCAGAGGTCCAGGCTGTGTTCCATGGTCCCCCAGCACTGAAGTCCAGGCAGTGTTCTGCAGACACCCTGAGCCGAGGTCCGGCCTGTGTTCCAGAGTCGCCCTGCACTGAGGTGCGGCCTGTGTGCCACGGTCACCCTGCGCCAAGGTCCGGCCTATGTGTCGCTGTCGCCATGTGCTGATGTCCGGCGTGAGTGTCACAGTCACCCTGCTCCGAGTTACGGACTGTGTTCCGCGGTTGGCTAGCAACGAGTTCCAGGCTGTGTCATGTGGTTGCCCTTCACTGAGTTTTGGGATGTGTGCTGCGGTCACCCTGCATCGAATTCCAGCCTGTGTGCCACGGACACCCTGTGCCGAACTCCGGGCTGTCTTCTGCGGTCAGCTAGTGACGATTTCCATGCTGTGTGCCGCCGCCACCTTTCACTGAGGTTCGGGCTCTGTGCCACAGTCGCCCTGCACCACGTTCCGGGCTGTGTGCCGCGGTCGCCTTCGGTCGAGGTCCCTGCTGTGTACCAGGGTTGCCCTGCATCAAGGTCTGGGATATGTGCTGCAGTTGCCCTTCAATGAGGTTCGGGCTGTGTGCCTCGGTCACCCTTCACTAAGGTTCAGGCTGTGTGCAGCGGTCGCCCTGCTCGATGTCCATGGTGTGTGCCACGGTCTCCCTGTGCCTCGGTCCAG
>SJYV01001915.1:0-17919 GCA_006410875.1 Neotragus pygmaeus
GTTTGAGAAGCTTGGTTCCATTTACTTTGCACAAGGCTGAGAATAAACGTTAACTTTTATAATATTTGAGGAACCACTGTTGAGGTGGGTGGATGAGACAGAGCCACAGCCTCCGTTACCACAGTGAACAAAAGCGGCTACGTGCAGACAGCACAGTGGTACACGCCTACCTGCATAGGTGAGAAGAAACAATAACTACTGTCTCCCTGCAAAGCCAGGAAGAGTGACGATGATTTAGCCTGGCTGTTTTCAAAACCACAACAAAACTGAGCAACTACTTGAAGGGATGTGAAAAGATTCCTTTGAAATTGTCATCTCTTATCGCCAGTGGCAGACAGTGGTTAGGGACAGCTGTGTTGATCTTGTTCTCTCTGTCTTGTGACCACTTAGACCTAAGTGTGTAACCCTCCCCACCTCTCCTCTCTTGTCCTGATTGTTTGTGCTCACATCCATGTGCTCCTACTATTAGTCTCACTTATGTAAATGATGGATGATTTGTTTTGATATCTCACTTACCAAGTCTGGTTTTATCTTCTCTTTCTGGTAGTGCTTCAGCTAAAGATACATCTTGCACGTCCTTTGGGGAGGAAGTATATGCCTGCACACACAGAGATTTTAATATTGTCAGATTTTAATAACATTCTTGATTTTACTTCTATAAGTAAGGTTTACAACCATAGACTCGTTAATCTAAAACATTAATGATATGAGGAAGAACTGAATGAGTTCTAGAAATGAACACAATTTGATGATAATTGTACTTAGAGAAACGCATAGTAACCCATGGTATAATCTGTCAGCTGGCCTTCAGTTTCTATGTAAAATATACAACTGCCATTTGGAAAGGATAATGGGAGCTGAGAAAGAGGTAGAGTTTGTGGAAAACCACCTTAGAAAGATCAGACCTAGAGGGGTCAGTCATAGCCATAATGAAAATAAAGAAAAAATATGTACATTATCTATTACCTCATCAGTTAGAATACAGAGTACCACAACACAGAAGAGGAGGCAGCCCACAATGAAGAAAAACCCTCCCAGTTATTTTCAGAATCATGGTTAAATGGTATTTTCCTTGCAGCTCATGCAAATGACCTGCATTAGAGTCTCTGTTAATTTATTCAATTTCAGAGACAGCATAAGGTAGGGAAAAGAATAGTGGATTTAGAACCTGGGATTCCTCAAAGCCTAACCATCAACAAGCCTCTGATGCCCACTTGTTGTTGCTATTTAGTCACTAAAAAACAAAATAAAATAAAATAATAAAAATAAAAAATAAATAAAAAAGCAGATTAGATTATATCTGGTGCTGGACAAGACTCTTGAGACTCCCTTGGNAAGCCTCTGATGCCCACTTGTTGTTGCTATTTAGTCACTAAAAAACAAAATAAAATAAAATAATAAAAATAAAAAATAAATAAAAAAGCAGATTAGATTATATCTGGTGCTGGACAAGACTCTTGAGACTCCCTTGGACAGCAAGGGGTTCAAACCAGTTAATCCTAAAGGAAATCAAGTCTGAATATTCATTGAAAGGACTGATGCTGAAACTGAAGCTCCGATAGTTTGGTCACCTGATGGCAAAGAGCCAACTCATTGGAAAAGACCCTGATGCTGGGAAAGATTGAACGCAGGAGAAGGGGACAACAGAGGATGAGATGGTTGGATGGCATCATCAACTCAATGGACGTGAGTTTGAGCAAACTCTGGGAGATGGTTAAGGATAGGGAAGCCTGGCATGCTGCAGTCCATGGGGTCACAAAGAGTCAGACATGACTTAGCGAATGAACAATAACAAGATCACATCATAATTCTCAACTTGGGGCCATACTCTCCAAGTTCCTGCCCTAGAATCTTTACATAATAAGCAAGATGCAACACTGATGGAAACAGTAATGCAAGTAAACCATAAGAGATCTTCCTTTACCTGCCACCCCCCAAAACTGAGATATATTAGTCTAATCAGAAGTCTGCAAACTACGATCCCTGGACCAAAATAGGCTGGTTGTTTATACACAGTCCATAAACATCTCTCCAGGGGATAGCACTGCAAAGCCTCCCCCAGGCCATCTGTCTGCTCCTCTCCAACACCTTCCTTGGCATCTAGAAGATGGGAACTTGCTGCTGGTCACTGCCAAACTTTCAGTAGTGGAATTCTACTCTGAGAGCTGATCACTTCGTGAACTTTCCCAAAACGCTGCCGTCTCACCCCTCTCCAAGCCCTTACAGTTGAGCCTTCCACCCCCTTACCTTACAAATGGACATGAATTTGAGCAAACTCCAGGAAATAGTAGAGGACAGAGGAACCTGGCATGTTGTAGTCCATGGGGTTGCAAAGAGTCGGACACCACTTAGCGACTGAATGAACCCCCTTACCAACCAGTGGCTCTTTCTTCAGGAGAATGCCTGAGGTCAAGTCTAGGCCACCATACTGGATGGCCCACCTAGGTGATGATATGTGTGTGTTTGTATGTATTACGGCAGTAGGGATGGGGGTTGAAATTTTCTCTCTTGTTATGTAAGTACCCACGTAATATATCCTTGATGTTGCCTCTGGGCCCATAAAAACGTAAAATATTTACCGTCTGGACCTTTACAGAAAACTCTGCCAATCTCTGGTCTAGAGGATCTCTTAGATGCAATCCAGTTGGAAATCTCTAATGTATGAAGTGCAGAGAAGAAAACTAAAGCCACACTTGCCTGGTCTTCTTTACCACTCTTTTGCCTAACTGGTAAAGCCTTTTCTTCAGGAGCTTTCTGAAGTCCGTGCACCCCACTGATACTTTCATTGTCATGAAATGCTTGGATAGCTTCTTGAACAAGAGTGTCAATAGAAAGTACCTGAATAGGAAAGCCTAAAATACAAAAGATTATTATGAATAGCTTTTCATTTAGGAAATTGAATCGTTGTTCTTCAGTGCTGGCTTCAAACTTAGAACATTCTCTTTAGGGTCTCCTAGAAATGTTTTTTGGGTCAAGATTTCTTTTTTTTAATACTGTGGTAAAATTCATATGGGGCTTCTCTGGTGGCTCAGTGGTAAAGAGTCTGCCTGCCGATGCAGCAGACTCCGGAGGTGTGGGTTCGATTTCTGAGTTGGGAAGATCCCCTGGAGAAGGAAATGGCAACCCACTCCAGTAATCTTGCCTGGAAAATCCTATGGACAGAGAAAACTGGCAGGCTACAGTCTATGGGATCGCAAAAGAGTTGGACACAACTTGGCAACTACACACCAACAAAAATTCACACGATGCAAAATGACCCATTTAAACCATTCTAAAAGATAAAATTCAATATTATGGTCATTTAAAATGTTGTTCAATCATTACTGATATCTTTTTTTCCAGAAATTTTGATCACCCCAAAGGAAACCCTGCATCAATTAAGCAGTCACTTCCTACCCTTGCCCCCAAGATCAAACTGCTTTCTGTCTGGAGATTTGCTTATTCTAGACGTTTTATATCCAAGGAATCAAACAATATGTGGTCTTTTGTTATCTGACTTCTTTCACTTACTATGATGTTTTCAAAGTCCATCCATGTTGTAGCACATAGAGTACTTCACTCCTTTTATGACTGAGTAGTATTCCATAGTATGGATATACCACATTTTGTTAATGATTCATTGGTGATGAACATTTGGGTTGTTTCCACCTTTTCTCTATCATTAATAATGCCACTGTGAATATTCCTGTACATGGGTTTTTTTTTTTTTTTTGGATCACCAGTTTTCTGCTCTTTAGAGTATATACCAGTGGTGAAATTGCTGTGGTCATATAGTAATTATTTAACTTATCAAGGAATCACCAACTATTTTCCATAGTGGTTACAGCATTTTAACGTTCTCAAAACCAATGTATGAGAGTTCCAGCTTCTCTATATCCTCACCAACACATATTTTCCATTTCCTAAAAAAATTATACCCATCTTATTGGGTGTAGAGTGGTACGTCATTGAACTTTTGTCAGGCTTTAAACAGGTCTACTTAACATCTCAATAATGACCTACCAGTTTTAATACAGACTGATCTTAGTAAAAATTTTGAATTTTCTAGTAAAACAGAAAATCGTTTTTCAGCTGCTCAGTCATGTCTGACTCTTTGCGACCCCATGGACTGCAGCACACCAGGCTTCCCTGTCCTTCACTGTCGACTGGAGCTTGCTCAAACTCATGTGCATTGAGTCGATGATGTCATCCAACCATCTCATCCTCTGTCTTTCTCTTCTTCTCCTGCCTTTAATCTTTCCCAGCATCAGGGTCTTTTCCAATGAGTCAGCTCTTTGCATCAGGTGGCCAAACTACTGAAGCTTCAGCTTCAGCATCAGTCCTTCCAATGAATATCCAGGACTGATTTCTATTAGGATTGACTGGTTCATCTCCCTGCAATCCAAGGGACTCTCAAGAGTCTCTTCCAACACCACAGTTCAAAAGCATCAATTCTTCCATGCTCAGTTTTCTTTATAGTCCGCCTCTCATACCCATACATGACTACTGGAAAAACCATAGCATTGACTATACAGACCTCTGTCAGCAAAGTGATATCTCTGCTTTTTAAATATGCTCTCTAGGTTTGTCATAGCTTTTCTTTCAAGGAGCAAGTGTCTTTAAATTTTAAGGCTGCAGTCACCATCTGCAGTGATTTTGGTGGCCAAGAAAATAAAGCCTGTCACTATTTCCATTGTTTCCCCATCTATTTGCCATGAAGTGATGGGACCAGATGCCATAATCTTAGTTTTTTGAATGCTGAGCTTTAAGCCAACTTTTTCACTCTCCTCTTTTACTTTCATCAAGAGGCTCTTTAGCTCCTCTTTGCTTTCTACCATAAGGGTGGTGTCATCTGCACATCTGAGGTTATTGATATTTCTCCTGGCAATCTTGATTCCAGCTTGTGCTTCTTCCAGCCCAGCATTTCTCATGATGTACACTGCATATAAGTTAAATAAGCAGGGTGACAATATACAACCTTGACATACTCCTTTACCAATTTGGAACCAGTTCATTGTTCCATGTCTGGTTCTAACTGCTGCTTCTGGACCTGCATACAGATTTCTCAGGAAGCAGGTCAGGTGGTCTGGTATTCCCATCTCTTGAAGAATTTTCCACAGTTTGTTGTGATCCACACAGTCAAAGGCTTTAGCATAGTCAGTGAAGCAGAAGTAAATGTTTTTCTGGAATTTGTTGCTTTTTCTATGATCCAACAGATATTTCCAATTTGATCTCTGGTTCATCTGCCTTTTCTAAATCTAACTTGAATATCTGGAAGTTCTTGGTTCACGTACTGTTGAAGCTTAGCTTGGAAAATTTTGAGCATTACTTTGCTAGCATGTGAAATAAGTGCAATTGTGAGGTAGTTTGAACATTCTTTGGCACTGCCTTTCTTTGGGATTGGAATGAAAACTGACCTTTTCCAGTCCCATGCCCATTGCTGAGTTTTCCAAATTTGTTGGCATATTCTATTTAATTAGCTTTTCTTTGATAATACTCACTTATTAACAACAGTAATAGGTAAGTATTATTAAAGAAAAACTATTAAATAGATGGAAATCTGTGATTTCACTTCTAATTGAAAGAAGTTCTAGAGAAAAAGCCAAAAGTTCATGAAAGGGAAAGAACTCAATTGATGTGAAGGATGAAAACAGTTACAATTTTAGGTCTATATCTTTTCCATTTGTGACAAGTTGTTATTTTCCTATTGCATCAAAGTAAGTAAACTCTATGATGAAAGGTTTAGATATTATTTCCCTTTATACTATACATAATCATTATATAGCAAGCTCATAGATCCAGGTTTCCTTGGCACAGTTCTGATTCATGATTCTATACTCTTAAAAGTGTCTGCTTTGGACAATAAGTTATGTGATCACTTTATTACAATATTCTTAATGCTAGAATTTCCAAATATATTAGCAGATTTTCATGTATGTTTTCTACAGACAGAGCCATTTGCAGCTATATTCACTGTAAATAGAAATCGATAAAGGGAAAAAAAAGAAAGAAATTTTACTTTTCTCTAGAGCCTTTAGAGCAGTAGTTTTTCCACTAAAGGTTTTCCCCAACAAGCATCCTTTTATAGCAAATGAAGGTAACTCAGGTACTGTAGTTTCAACTTGAGGAGGAAGAGAACTTTCAATTAGTCTGTGAATCACATGGCCCAATATGCAATTGTTGGAGGGTGGTAAGTTTTCAACCATTTCTTCTGGTAAGGCCCATTCTCCAACCATGTTCTGTAAAAATAATAATAAAACAAAACAGAAATATTCTTAAAAGTGGAATTTAAGCATGTAGGAAATTGAAAATAAATACAGATGATAACAAACAAAAGTGAATCAGTACTTTAAATAGTTAATGAATAATAACATAATACTTTCATATTAGTGAAAAATAAGCTTCCCATGTAGAAATAAAAAATAAATTCTAAAATACTTAACACTTTATGAAAGTAGACATATTGAGTTGAGACAAACTGTAATGCAAGTTGAGTATTAAGACACTTACATTGATGCTATCAGTAGATAGATAAAAGACAGTAAGAGTTATTTGGCTACTGTATGCAAATACTAAACTTATTTTTGAATATTTTAAAGATAGATAAAAGAGAATTTTCATGACCAATATGTTGTCCTCTAAGTTTCCTATATTCGTCTTCCAGTTTCTTTAAGTTTCTGGCTTAAATGATCAAACAATTAGAGGAAAAGTAAAACAAAGACAAAACAACAACTATACAGTTCACATTCTCTGACTTCTGTGCAAAAAAACTAGAAACAAATTTTATTTTTAATAATTAAACATTGCCTTTCTGAATGATTCCTAATGAAAAATTAAAACTGTAAACATTTGTAAATAACAGATTGAGAAAAATATTAAAATGATTTATTTTAAAATGAGATGAAATCAAGCTGTAGTTAGAGGAAAACTCATAGTCTCTTAGCTTAAAATACTTTGATCTAAAATAAAAAGAAGGAAAATGAACTAAGATTGAAAATAGGAAAAAATAATTTTTTAAAAATAACCAGAAGAGAACATGGAGGAAGAAACTCATGATAATGGAGTTTAATAAATTAGAGAGCAATACTATTAAGATATTTTTATTGATATAATTCTAGAACTTATTCATATTAATCATAATGAAATTGCTACCAGTTATGCACAAGGGTGAAGTATAGCAAGTATCAATTTTGTAACGTAGGAAAGGCAGTAACAACAGATTTTAAGGAGACTTAAAAATCCTTAAGAAAATATTTCATATAACTCTACTATGATACATTTGAATTTATTAATATATGGTAAAATGATATTTTAAGAAAGTATGAATAATTAAAATTAATTCAAAAGGAATATTTGTAAATATGAAAGGCATGAAAGAAAGAAAAACATTATTGAAGAACTGTGTCTAGGAAACTTCCTAGATGACACTATTAACAGAAAAAGAAAAAGAAAAAGAAAATTTTTCATTTCTCAAACAGAAATTTAAATGTTATTTAAAATCTTCTGAAATATGGAAGAAGATAGCTTTCCAGTTTGCTTGGCGAGACTAATGTAACACTGATACTAAAAAGGTGTCAAAGATCATTGGCAAAAACAGCATCCGAAAAAGAAAATAACAAACCAATCTCCTTTGGAAATATACTGCAAGAATCATGCATAAAATACTGACAAAAATCAGCCTATATTAAGAGAAAACAATTATGTTAATTGACATTTACTACACATTCAGTATATCCCATATACTGCTGTTTTCATGAATTATTTCTAATGATTCTCACACAACTCTTACATAAGTATAATTATCTTGCCAGTTTTGCAGAAGAAAACACTGAGAATTATAGAAACTACGTTATATTTGTCTACGTGTGTGTGTGCTCATATACTCAGTCATGTCTGACTCTGTGACCCCATGGACTGTAGCCCACCAGGATCCTTGTCCATGGGATTTTTCTAGGCAAGAGTACTGCAGTGGGTTGCCATTCCCTTCTTCAGGGGATTTTCCTGACTCAGGGATCAAACCTGAGTCTCATGTCTCCTGCATTAGCAGGCATGTTCTTTACCTATAGTGCCACCTGGGAGGTTCATAGTCACAATAAATAGGAATAGCAGAGCTTAGTAAGGACTCAGGCAGACAGACTGCAGACCATGTGCTCAAAACCTTTATTATATGACTGAATACGAGTTACTCATGAATATAAAGAAGGTTAAAAATGAGAAAACCTATCATATATCACTTTAATAGGTTAAAATACAAGCATACGATCATTTTGACCAAGAAGCATCTGATCAATTCAAAATTCATTTCTGATGAGAAAAAAAATTAAACAAATTTCTTCAGTTCAGTTCAGTCGCTCAGTCATGTCCGACTCTTTGCGACCCCATGAATCGCAGCATGCCAGGCCTCCCTGTTCATCACCAACTCCTGGAGTTCACTCAGACTCACGTCCATCGAGTCAGTGATACCATCCAGCCATCTCATCCTCGGTCGTCCCCTTCTCCTCCTGCCCCCAATCCCTCCCAGCATCAGAGTCTTTTCCAATGAGTCAACTCTCCTCATGAGGTGGCCAAAGTACTGGAGTTTCAGCTTCAGCATCATTCCTTCCAAAGAAATCCCAGGGTTGATCTCCTTCAGAATGGACTGGTTGGATCTCCTTGCAGTCCAAGGGACTCTCAAGAGTCTTCTCCAACACCACACTTCAAAAGCATCAATTCTGAGCATCAGTGCTCAGCCTTCTTCACAGTCCAACTCTCACATCCATACATGACTACTGGAAAAACCATAGCCTTAGTCGGCAAAGTAATGTCTCTGCTTTTGAATATACTATCTAGGTTGGTCATAACTTTTCTTCCAAGGAGTAAGCATCTTTTAATTAGTATGCTACAAATTGAAGATGATTGGCCTAACATTTTTTACATATCTTACCAATATGTAATGATGAGCCAAAGTGAACAACATATTTTTCTATTAAAGGTAGGAATAAGGAAAAGATGTTCATCATTTACATTAATAGTCACATTATTCTGGAAGTTCTAGCCAACGCAAATAAGATAAAGAAAGAAGTATAAAATTAACATATCTACAAAACAGATTCACAGACACAGAGAACAGACTTGTGGTTGCCAAGGGGGAGGCAAGAGAGGGAGGGAAGGATTGGCAGTTTAGGGTTAGCAGATGCAAACTAGTATATACAGGATGGATAACTAATAAGGTCCTATAGTATAGCACAGGAAACTCTAATCAATAGCCTGTGATAAAGCATAATGGAAAAGAATATGAAAAGGAATGCACATATATTTATAACTGAATCATTTTGCTGGGCAGCAGAAGTTAACACACCATTGTAAACCAACAATTGTAAATCAATATTGTAAATCAACAAAATTTAAAAAAAGAATAGAAAAAGTAGTAGCGCTCCTAGAATTAGCAGTTGAGTTCCTGGTGCAGAGGTAGTTGCTGCAACCTGAATTTCCAGTGCTCCGTGCTGGTGACAGTCTTCTCATCAGATCTTGCTGTGATGGTTCAGGTAATTTTCCTTGGAAGTTTATTCTTGAGCATGGTTCTTGAATTTAACCTACTGAGTCACTGAACTACCTATTTTGGATATTTTTTCTGCTTACTTAGCATAAGTCAACTTTTTAAATTGCATTTAGAAACTTTGACAAAAATCACTGGAATTGATGAGGAATATATAACCTAAGCATAGTCTTGCATTTCTACTGACGAGTGTAAGAAAAATGACTTGAATAAAGGGCAATTCAAAAAAGTCCAAAATTATAAGCCACTTAATTCTTCTCCAAAGTAATCTGATTTAATGTAACAAAAAAAAGTGTTAGTGCTATTTATTTATTTTTCCTTCAGGATATCACAAATGATTCTAAAGTTGAAGCATAAACAGAACTGTACAGATAAAAATATGTATTTAAAAAGGAAAGAAATACAGGTTTGTTGCCTAACCAGAGATATTAAAGCACTTATTTAATAACTTATGAGGACTTCCTAAGTGGCGTAGTGGTAAAGAATCCACTTGCTAATGCAAGAGATGAAAGAGATGTGGTTCAATCCCTGGTTCGGGAAGCTCCCCTGGAGGAGGCATGGCAACCCACTCCAATATTCTCGCCTCGGAAATTCCATGGACAGAGGAGCCTCGTGGGCTATAGTCCATGTGGTTATAAACAGTCGAACATGACTGAATGACTGAGCACTCAGTGCTTTATACTCTTGTCAATTCCTTCATCTTTGTATGATAATAATGCCTATTTCACAGGGTTGTTATAAAGGTTGAGTGAAAGGCTTGTGTGACCACTGACTTTGAATGCTTAACTGTTAGTAGAAGTTCCCTTGTTGCTGCTGGAAGCACACATGGTAATACCCTTAAGGGAGACAACAACATTTTTTCCCAACAAGAAGTGCACTGTAATCAGTGCACCCCCCCTCACAAAGGGGTCAGAATAAAGCCCTCTTCCCTCACTGGTTAATTGTAGAATGTGGTCAGACACAATGGGATAGAATGTTGACCATGAAGAGAACTGAAGGCTTAAGTCAGGCAGAGGACCAGTGGAGATGGACAGATTGAGTATTTGGTAGAACATATTTTACAGCATCACCTTAAAAATACAGTTGTGAAATTCCTAAGAAGACTAAAGATAAAGGGTAAGTAAAGGGAGATGTGTCAGGTTGGAATAAAAACATGATGAGGGAAAAGGAAAACTGAAAGGGGGAAATTAGGCCAGAATAAAGATGACTTGTTTAAGGACAATGGCAATGAGCTAAAGAGACTTTGTTTCTGAAGGTTCTTTTTTTAACTCCCAATTCCCAGAACCATGCTGGAACCTAATAGGCATTCAATATTTATTGAATGAACGAGTGAATCAATCAATTATAGGCTCAATATATGTGAACTAAATAAATGAGTGAATACATGGACATTGCCTCTTATTAATTTTGATTAAGTACAAGGATGACTTAGTTCTCCAAATAAGATAGACACAAGCCAACCTAAAATCTAGGATAAGATCAGCAAGAGTCACCCTCACAGATGGAAGTTAACAAGAATCCAAAATGTGTGAAACGAGCTAACCCTGGAAGCATGTCTAGAAGTAACAGCTTGTAGTATGCTTTTCAAAGAGCTTCTCCATTAAACCAAGGCATCCTTTTTCATGGCAGCAGGAAGCATCTCAGTTAAAATGTACTAAATTATAAAGAATTTATAAAATGGGACTTTGTAAGAAGTTCTGCCAGAGATTTTTACAGGGTGCTGAGGGGGTAAGGAGCAGCCTGACTGAATGAATAGGTAAGGTCTGCTCTATGCCAAGCTATTATGATCTGGTTAGTTTCATTTTTCTAACTGGATATTTGTCTTGGGTCTCACAGATTACATTGACCTAGGGTATTCCACATGACAGGCAGATAATAGAAATAAGCTGCAGAAATTCGAGTTCTGTTTGTGGCAATTAACTTCCAAGCCTTTCATCTGAGTCCTGGCCTGCCTAGCTTCCAATCTGCTGGCTTCATCCCCATTCTCTAGTCTGGTTCTTACCCAATCTCAGCTTTGATCACTGGTCTGCTCAAAGGACTTGGCTTGATCCCACCTTTGTCTCTTCCTGTTTCTGATTACTTCAGGTAAATTATCTTGACCACCTTTGTTCCAGCTCTGATAACTCAGTGAGCCCTGGAGCTAGTTCTCATGGCTGACCTTCTGTTCAGGTCTGTCCTGTCTCCTACCAGAGGAAATCAAATATCATAGAAGCACATCTATTATTATGGCAACATGGAAAGTCTAGTAGCAACTTGGAGGATTTGGCACTCAGGAAGACACCAAGTTCCACAGGGAAGTACTAAGGTACAAGCTCGTAGCTTTTTGGAGCCTCTGTCCTTTGCCTTGCTTTCCCAGACTTTCTCCTCCAACCACCCCCAAACCCTGAGGGAATCTGGAGGAACTGCTTATGTTTGTAATTCAGAGTTTAAAGTTCCGTATAACCACCCCCGGTTCTCAGAAGAAAGGGTGGTTGGGTATTCTGCCAGATGGGAAATTCAGCTTATGTAACCTGGCAACCCTATAGGGCTTGACTACTGTGTGGGACCTGTTTGAGAGGCAGGTTCCTATCAAAGATGGGAAAGATTGATGGAAAAATAGATGCTGTGCTCTTTTGTCAAGGAAAGAGGTCCAGTTAGGTAGGTGATGGGCAGCTCAATCCTGACCTCTCTTCCAAGAGCTGTCATGGAACAGGCTCTGTATCAAGACCCAGTTCCAAGAAGAACTCAGAACAATCTGAAAAGATGAGCTGGCTGAGTAAGACTGGCAGCCTTTCTAAGGTCACCTGACCTCCAGTCAGATCAGAGTGTGGTCAGATGTCTGGCTACGCCTTCCTGCCAGACAGACTGGCCCTTGACTTCCAGATGAGGCAGGGGCATGGTGCTGGGCAGCTCTCACTGACTGATGTTGGCATGGTAGGTGCACCTCCGGGGAGAAGGTATGCCACCACATCCCTCTAAGCTAGATTGCTCAGTCTGGACCACATCTTATCTGTGGCCAGGAAGTGCAAGTGTCGCCCATGGTAACAAAGGAAAAGCAGATGTTATCACAGCTTCACCTCCTCTGCTCAGCTAAAGACTGTTCTGGCTAGAAGCAGCATTGTGAATAGCCAGTGCCTTTCTATCAATTGATCCCATGGTTAATTCTGGCTCATTAGGAAATATGAAGAACTGGTTCTGATCCTATAATGGCTTTCACTCAGAAGCCGGCTCACTTCTGTCCCAGAGGCAATCTTCCCCAGTCTTCTCCGATATTATACTATGGAAATAGACATGTTTACTTCTAGCCTGTCACAAAAGAAGACCCAGGACAACAACATCCATGTACCTTGTGGCTATTTTTGGAGGAAAATTCAGACAAGATCGAGTGTGTTTAGGGTGATATGCCTGTAGATGGGAGGGAAGGAGGAAAATTCAAATTGGCTATGGTCAGTCACCAACAAAGTGACAAAGACCACTGTCAAAGCCTACAAGCCCACATGACATCTCCTTATGCAATCCAATAACTCTACCTTCTGACAAGTTTAGAAATTCAGCAAGCTCAGCAGTTGTGAGCCACAGCAGGCTTCTTTTTCCAAAACTCTGAGCTACCAATTACTTGTAAGTCATGCAGCTGGAATCACTGGGCTGATACTTTGTCTTCAGGTTTGATTACCAGGGGTAACTGAGATGAAGCCACTCTAAGAGATCCCCTGTTCCAAACACATTTCAGTTTTACTGAAACCCAAGGACAAATCAGATGCAAACAGCAGGCAGAAGATTCTGCTTAGCAGTCTGACTCCACATACGCAAAGTGACCCACTGAGATCATGGGAAAAAACACCCTATTTGCCCTGAAATGACAGGCTCGCACTACTGGTTCATTCTGTGTCCTGGCAAGCCACATGGCCCTCCAAGGCATTGAATGTGACACCCTGGGAGCTGCAGCAGCTGTGTAGCTAGCCTAGCACTTTTCAAAGCTCAGTTCCCTGAGTCTAAAACAAAATAAGAATAAAGTTACTTCATTTCTCCTGATGTCCAAGTGCCCTTGGGACAACATCACAATGGACTTTATATCAGATCTATCCTTGTGCCACAAATAATTCTGGTGGTGGTGACTATCCCCATGAAAACAGTAATCTTCATTCCTTAGATGCTCAAACTATGCCCTGTTCATCATCAGGGAGGTGGCAGTCTCCCTACAGATCACTTTTACTAATATCTATGGTCCACAGAAAGAAGTTTTCCAGAGGCCTCTACATTGGAATTCACTGTTGCCATTGACCAGCCAGGACAGTCAGACAGGCTTGGTTAGAATTTCTCAAATGTCACAAGCATGGAGACACTGTGAATTGCTCTCATCTTGTCACTGCAAAACTCACACGGGTTTTCCAAACAGCATACCTTCTCTCACAATAATGACCACCTTCACTCTATTTTCTTGTTGCACTACTAAACGTTGATATCTCAAAGAGGTGTGAAAGTGCTGCTCGCTGAGGTGTGTCTGACTATTTGCGACTCCATGGACTGTAGCCTGCCAGGCTCTTCTGTCCATGGGATTTCCCAGGCATGAATACTAGAGTGGGTTGCCATTTCCTTCTCTAGGGAATCTTCCCGACCGATATCAAACTCAGGTCTTCTGCACTGTAAGCAGATTCTTTACCATGAGAGCCACCAGAGAGGTATACAACACTCCAAAACAGCTTAGGAATGGCACTGACCAACGTATGAAACACTACTGTAGGGTCAGTGTACTCAAGGATATGGCCGACAGACCCTGGCCCTGGATAGGAGTGGTAGAGTAGGGCGTCGTTTGGATGGAAGTTTCTCTATTTCTCAGCCCAACACATCTGCCCAACACCAAAAGTCAAAGACTTTCTTGGATCCATTCAAGTTTTTTGAGGTTACTAACCCCACTGTGTTCTTGCCATATTTATCTACCAGATCCCTAGAGCTATCTCTAAAATATTCGATGGGAAGTCTGAGCAGTTGATTGAAGAGAAGCTGGACTTGTGGTATAGAAGCTGGATCCTATAGTTGTCAAAGTAGGCAAAGGATGAACAAGAAAATCAGGAAGCCTAGGGAAGATTTTCACCACCTTGTCTTGGCTGGTTCTTGATGAGAAGAAGCCAGGGACAGAATTAGATTCTCCCTATTCTATGTGATCCAGAGCAAATAACAATGAATGGTGAACTTCATATCAGTCACCCAGGGCTCTTCTTTCTTTCTTTATGTCTTTCTTACTCCTTTTTCCATTCTACTTCTATCTAGGTACCAATTCTTTAATTTTGCAAATCATTTCTCCATTCTGATCTAATGTCTTGATCTTGTTACCTGAATTCAACTGTTCCTACTATGGTTTTCCAATGAACTTAGTTTGTTTTCAATTCTAGTAATTTGAAGCTAAATACTCTACCAGTAGTAGCTCAGACAGTAAAGCATCTGCCTTCCATGCGGGAGACCTGGGTTCGATCCCTGGGTTGAGAAGATCCCCTGGAGAAGGAAATGGCAACCCACTCCAGTATTCTTGCCTGGAAAAATCCCAAGGACTGAGGAGCCTGGTAGGCTACAGTCCATGGGGTCGCAAAGAGTTGCACACGACTGAGTGACTTCACTTTCTTTTCACTCTACCAGTGACCCAGGCTTCCCTTCCATTCCATAAGACACATACCCCACAGGCACAGTGCCAGACTTCTGGCCAAGCCTACTCCAGTCATCTGAAGTTCTTAGCCCACAATAGTCAGAAAGCATTCTTGGGGCTAAGCCATCTATAGGTATACTTTTGAAAACTAATATGATGATGTTTTGCTTACTGAGTTAGTATCAGTACACTTGATGGCCATTAATGAGTATTTTAGGGCATAATGCTGATTCTACCAGGACACAGCTACATGATGAGGCCTAGCCTAGAAAGCCTTACCATTTGAGGAGAAATTTAGGGAGTTGGGCTTTCTTAATAGCTAAGTTGGTAAAGAATGTGCCTGCAATGCAGGAGACCCGGGTTTGATTCCTGGGTCAGGAAGATCCACTGGAGAAGGGAAAGGCTACCCACTCCAGTATTCTGGCCTGGAGAATTCCACAGACTGTACAGTACATGGGGTTGCAAGGAGTTGGACATGACTGAGCAACTTATACTTCACTTAGGGAGTTGGAGGCAAAAATCTAAGCAAAGACAGAAGAACATTACAGCTATGAAATGCAGACAGCAAACATGAGAACATTCTGTTCAGTACCAAGCTTCCTTCTTGGCTCCTACTTTAGAGGCGGATCATGATTCTGGTTATCTATTTTGGGAAATGTTTATATTTTAGCAGGTTCCTCTGATGCATCCATACTTGTCTTCAGTGCACATGATAATATGGAGCATCAGGTAAAATGGCTGGCAGAATTGTTAGAGCATAATGCCCCAGCAGAAAATCTCCACTCCCATCATATAAGCAACTACTTACTCTACCTACTTAACAGTCACATATATTCTTGCATGTTTGAAACTAAAAGATAAAACCATCATAAATTCATAGTCAGAAGGTAAGTCATTAAGTTTTTTTTCCCAGAAAAGCACAAAAGAGGCCATGAAACAATTTCATTTGAAACCAGGGATTCCTTACTTGACTAGTAAATTTGAGCTTTGAGACATTTTATAAGTGTCTTGAATAAACACATATGTAATGGACTGAATTCTGTCTCTCCAAAATTCATATGTTGTGTCTCTCCACTGTAATGGTATTTGGAGGTGGGGCCTTTGGGTGACAGTTAGATTTAGAAGAGGTTAAAGAGGAGAGTGAAAAAGTTGGCTTAAAGCTCAACATTCAGAAAACGAAGATCATGGCATCTGGTCCCATCACTTCATGGGAAATAGATAGGGCAACGGTGGAAACAGTGTCAGACTTTATTTTGGGGGGCTCCAAAATCACTGCAGATGGTGACTGCAGCCATGAAATTAAAAGATGCTTACTCCTTGGAAGGAAAGTTATGACCAACCTAGACAGCATATTAAAAAGCAGAGACATTATTCTGCCAACAAAGGTCTGTCTAGTCAAGGCTATGGTTTTTCCAGTGGTCATATATGGTTGTGAGGGTTGGACTGTGAAGAAAGCTGAGTGCTGAAAACTGATGCTTTTGATGTGTGGTGTTGGAGAAGATTCTTGAGAGTCCCTGGAACTGCAAGGAGATCCAACCAGTCCATTCTAAAGGAGATCAGTCCTGGGTGTTCATTGGAAAGACTGATGCTGAAGCTGATACTTTGGTCACCTCATGCAAAGAGTTGACTCATTGGAAAAGACCCTGATGCTGGGAGGGATTGGGGACAGGAAGAGAAGGGGACGACAGAGGATGAGATGGCTGGATGGCATCACTGACTTGATGGACATGGGTTTGGGTGAACTCCGGGAGTTGGTGATGAACAGGGAGGCCTGGCATGCTGCGATTCATGGGGTCGCAAAGAGTCAGACACGACTAAGCGACTGAACTGAACTGATAAGGGTGGAGGCTCTGTGGTAAGAAGAAGAAAGAAGAAGAAGAAAGATCAAAGTTCTCTTTCTGTCTCCTCTATGTGAGAACATGACAAGAAGGTGCTGTCAGAAATTCAGAAAGAGAGTTCTCACTGGGAAATCAAATCAGCTGGGACTTTGGTCTTGGATTTCCAAGAACTATGAGAAATAAATCCCTATTGTTGAATCCACGAAGCCTACAGTATTTTGTTTTGGTAGCCTGAGCTAATGCAATGGATATCTTTAAACATACACACTCAAACAACAGCAACCACAATTAAAAAAAAAAAATCTCTTCACATGACCTTAAGACTCATCTACTAAAATCGATCACTTTGCTTCAGTCAGTTATCCAGCAAAACCTCCTGAGTAACACAGGCTTCAAACTGATATTCAGCCCACAAGGAACAAATTCACTCAGGCGGGTTCTACTCTTTGCCACCCCATTGACTATACAGTTCATGGAATTCTCCAGGCCAAAATACTGGAGTGGGTAGCCTTTCCCTTTTCTAGGAGATCTTCCCAACCCAGGGATTGAATCTAGGTTTCCCACATTGCAGGTGGATTCTTTATCAGCTGAGCCACAATGGAAGCCCAAGAGTACTGGAGTGGGTAGCCTATCCCTTTCTCAGCGGATCTTCCCAACCCAGGAATTGAACTGGGCTCTCCTGTATTGCAGGAGGATTCTTTACCAACTGAGCTATCAGGGAAACCTGATTAAATACTAAACCACAAAAATTTGGGTTGTTCACTGGGAAGTCGTTGAGCCACGGAAGAGCTAGGCTGGAGAGTCCACTGTCAAATGTTAAATCTAAAGAGCCACTCAATCAACAACAAAGGCTGGAGTTGGAGAGTAAGAAGAAGTTAGTATTTGGATAGTGCCTTTGGGTCAAATAAGTCAGATGAGACTTATATAGGAAGATAGACGCCCCCCCGCCC
>SJYV01001915.1:17971-61337 GCA_006410875.1 Neotragus pygmaeus
GTGGGAAAATAAATCCAGTGATAATAAGTTCTATTGTATAAATAAATTCGGGGATACATCTGCAGTAGTGACAAGAATATGAATGTTAAACCCTAACATATACAGCTACATCTTAAAGTCTAGTTAATGTAAATCATGAGTCAAAGTGTTGCTGATAAAAACATTCATTACAACACACATTGTAGGCTTAACCTAACAACTACAGCTAACTCAAGAGATCATTCATTAAATAGCAATTTTCAATGAAAACAAAAATAACAGCAATGAAAAACTATGACCAGCATCATACAACATGGATGATGTGCTGGACACAAAATATCCTCCCTCCAAACTGTAGGAATCCCAATTACACCTTGCTCGTGGGCATGCACAGTAGAGCCCTCAAATTTCCAAGTGCTTTGTGGTAGGGACTTCTTAGAAATATCTGCATCAGCAGGAAACCGTGGCCGTGAGCTAAATTTACTTTGAATACCCAGTTATAGTAACTCAAGCTCATTCAGTAGCTAATTGCTAATAAGCAGCGTATGTTAAAATGAAATACTATGGACCTGTGAGTCATTTGCCAGTAAGAAGCATGGAAGGGATTTGCATTTGGGGGAGCCTGGGGTTTGCTAACAGGAGTCCACTGAATAACTGAGAACTAGTGGGTGCTGTGTGGGAGCCATGCTGTCAATTGAACTGTCAGTTGAGCTCTTGGCTTAGCCTGTTGTTCATGGTCCATAAGATTTTGGACTCCTCCCCACTCCCCACTAAACAACTCTTTCTTATCCTATAGTGGTTGCTTGTGAATCCCAGTAGGGTATGGCTCCATGAGGAGGCTTCTGCCTCCCTCTTAGAAGAGATAAATTATATTTTTGGCCACACCATTCCTGGTCCAGAGTTCTCTCACATGTAGCCATTCTAAGAAGAGAGTATGATGATTGGGAAATAATGTAAGGAAAAAGGAGTCAAATTTTTGGTGGCTATATATGACATGGACATGAGCAAAAAAATTGTTTTATATTAGTTTCTAGGTGCAATATTTAATTTTTTAAAAAACATGATCGTTTCCTCTAACCAAGTTTTAAAAGTATGATCTCAAAACCAGGAAGCATCAGTTCTATACAGATGGTAGATACTGCTGTCCGGTTGCTGGTTGTGTCTGATTCTTTGAAACCTCATGGACTACAGCATGCCAGACTTCCCTGTCCTTCACAATCTCCCAGAGTTTGCTCAAACTCATGTCTATTGAGTTGGTGATGCCATCCAACCATCTCATCCTCTGTCACCCCTTTCTCCTCCTGCACTCCATCTTTCCCAGCCTCGGGATCTTTTCCAATAAGTTGGCTCTTCGAATTAGGTGGCCAAGGTATTGGATGGATGGATGGTGGATATAGGCACTAATAAAATATGCTAAGAATGTAAACTTTTTGAAGATCAATTTTTAAGCTATGTATTTGGCTGAAGGATTAACAATTCTGAGCAAAGTTAGCACTTTGCTAAAACTGTTCCATGTTTATTAAGCCACATGTGTTGATCCCGTCTCTTTTGAAAGACTATTTAAGCCATAGGATAAGATGGTTGGATGGCATCACTGACTTGATGGATATGAGTTTGAGTAAGCTCTGGGAGTTGGTGATGGACAGGGAAGCCTGGAGTGCTGCAGTCCATGGGGTCGCAAAGAGTCAGACATGACTGAGCAGGTGAACTGAACTGAATTGATTTAAGCCATATAATGTATTTTCAAAGTTAAGACATTTATTTTTTACTTAAATCAAAACATTTAACAAGCATCTGAAGAAATTCTAATAATAGGGAATAATAAAGGACTGTTTACAGTTACATCCGTTAACACCCGTATATGGTATAGTTTCTGTCGCAAAGTCAAAAGGAACGCAGCATATAAACACGTATCAGATATCCTAAGGTAATATTCACTTCCAGGACAACAGCCAAATCCAGAAATAAAATACATTGCATTATCAGACGTTCACATACTCCTAAAAAATGTTTATAATTTGCTGCAAAAGAAACATACCAGCTGCTTCAGGATGTGGCTAAGACAAGCATGTTCCTGTGGTAACAATTTCCCAAACAAGAAAAAAAGTTAAAAAGACAAGTCTTTGCTAAGCTGCAGACTACCAGGTCTCTTGATTTATGAAAGCAACAAGATAGATCTGGTTAAGAAATAATTCAGAAACAAGTATTTCATGAGTCAGCAAAATCTGTCAAATAAAATGACTTTGAATCTACAATAGAAAGAAGTACCTTCACATAGGTTGACAATGTCAAAGAATTTTATTAGGCAGCATTGTACTTTAGGTTGACACACTAGATCTAGAATATTCTATGGTCATGCAAATAAATATGAACATATACCCTATAAGATTCTGGTCAATCCTTAATAATTATTTTAGTGAGATATATATACAGACTTATCCAATTAAAATATGATATATATTTAGTTTCTCATAATAACAAAATCTCTCTTATCTTTTTATAAAAGCTTATCTTCTTTTAATATTTTCATATTAGTGCTATTTTACACTTTGTCCTGTTTATTGTCACTCATTCATTTTATTTGTGCCTTCTTTCAATAAACATTGAGTATTTGCTAAATATCAGAAAATGATTGGGTCAAATTATCTTTTTTTCACATTGTACTTACTACCCTTCTAAAACCCATTCGATCATATTTCTAAGAATAAAAAGCCTCATTTGCCATTCCATTGCTGATGATCTACCCAGAACTTCTGTCCCATAGCTATCCATTTCACATCTTTCCTGCTAAAGGTGAGATGAAGTGGGATAGGGAGGGCAGGGTGGTCAGGAAAGAAATTAGTACATATTACTTGCATCCAACATATATTGCACTTGGCTAAGTGTTTAATACATACTATCTTAAATAAGTTTCACAACAACACAATAAGGTAGTCATATTGTTATTCCCATTTCATATATCAGATATGAAATCAAGACTCTTAGCACTAAGGCCTCATAGTTAGCAGTTGGCAGTGCCAATAATGAGATCTCAGTCTGGTTTATCCCAGTGGTCTTTCAGGGGCTCTTTAAGAAGAGCACAGCTGGCACCCATATTTAAAAAAAAATTGTATCAAATTATTGAATAAAAATGCATCTGTATCACTCAAAAACTAAGATCTTCTCCCCTTTTATTTTCCTCTAAAAGCAATATGCTATGTAGATAAATTACTGGGAAAACACATTTAACCAGGGGTTTTGAAGCAAAGGTAGATAGCTCACACAAAGAAAACTGCTAATGAATAAAAACTTCAAAATTCTAAATTCCATCTATTGTATTATGCTTAATTTTATTTCAGACCACTCTCCAATATTGCTAGAAGTAACAGATAATGGATTATGAATAGGCCAAGCATTTAAGTTATTATTTTAAATACAAATTAAACTAAGGCAAAATGGAACACAAAACGCCCCATTTTATTTAATAGAGATGAAAAGAAATAATATCACAAAATTAATGCTAAACCAATGGCATTTATTATGTTGCATGCTCTTTAATTATTCCACATTGATAGGTACCTTATATTCTTCATAATCATTGTTATCTAGCAAGTTCCTTTTCTCCAGTTCTACAAGGTGTTCTGCAGAGAGCTTAGTTGGTAAATGTTTAAGAGAGGCTTGCTCATATATGGGTTTTCCATGAAAAAACAGTTCCTTCCAATCATGCATCAACTTATATGGGATCAGGCTACAGCAACAAAGAGAAAAAAAAGGTTGAGATAAATCAATGGTTAGTTAAATACACATCTTAAATCTTAGCCTTTCTATTACCATGTTCATTCCCCAGGTTCTGCTATTTGAGGCCAGAGGTTCCACTTATTATGACATTCCTAACAGCCAGTAAAATGGCTGAAACTTAGTAGTATGAATGACTGTTACCTAAAGCCAAACTTGCTTTGACTGTGCACTAAAAGCACACTATATCTAAAAATAATGACCATTAATCATAAACCCTAGTTTCTTTGATTTCCAGCTGTGATACTAAATGGCTGTGCAAGCTTTGAATATCATTTAACTGCTCCAATATCAGTATCCTCTTATGCAGAATAGACAGGATATTTTCCAAGGCCCCTTTAATATGACAACTAGTTTGCATATTTGCAAGTAATTTGTAACAGAAAAATTAAATGCATGGTGGCTTTTATTGTCACTGAACATCTGGTAACCTTTGCAATTATTTTTCTATACTTTTTCTATTTAAGTCAGATGAATGACTTGGAGGTAGTCAGGACAGAGTAATCAAAAAAATAGTTCCAAGAGGGACAAAATGTGCAAAGGAAGGAAAGAGTCTAACATAACTCAGATGCATTTCTCTAAAAATATTGGGACTAGAGCTTGAAATTACAACCCCAAAAGCTGTATTTCATTGTGAGACATGCTACAACATGCATAAACCTTGAAGACATCATACTAAAATGAAATAAGCCAGATACAAAAGGACAAATATGATTTTACTTATATGAGGTACCTAAAATAGACAGATTCATAGAAACAGAGAACAGAACCGAGGTTGCAAGGGGCTGGAGGGAAGGGGAATGGGGAATTATTATGTAATGGGTACATCATTTCAGTTTGGGATGATGAAAAAGTTCTGGAGATGGATGGTGGGAATGGTTGCACCAAAGTGTGACTGTACCCAATGCTAGTGAATTTTAAAAGGGTTGAAAGTCACTTAAAAAAGGTTAAAATGGTAAATTTTATGTTATGTATTTTTCTCCACAACAGTAGTTTTTCATTAAATGCAAACTTCAAATATAATATATTTTGTTTTCCATTAATAAAACATTTATATTTATTAGATATTACAGAGATATAAAGTTTATAAACTAATATACTCAAGCATAGAAAAATTCTAACAGAAGAATTATTAAAATGGCATGGGCTCCTGTGTTGAAGTAAATGATTAACAACTTATTTATTGTCAAAAACTTAATGTGGCAATTACTGAATCAATATTCTCTTATCTGAATATTGATAATTTTGTTAAGAAGTCTTAACAAAAGTCAGTTCATGTAAGAAGGCTAATACCAAGAATATCCCTGTGCTCTTGGAAAAAAAAAAATGTTGATAACATCATTTTTAGGAAAGTACAGACAGAATAACACTATCTTGACAGTCAGTAGTAGAGACTAAAAAGATCCTAACATATTTGCGTTAACACTGTATTCACTTAGAAGTAAAAGACTTAAAATTTCAAAGCAAATGACCCCTTCAAAGTTTGATATTAATGCTCCTGGAATTTTAAAATTTTGTGTATTTTGCATTAAAATAAAAGTGACTTCATATAATCAATGTTCTCTCAATATCAATTTTCACAAAGCAGGATTTAGAGAGTAACAGAAGTCAGACTAGTGTATGACTCTATAAAATATTATGATAGTCAAAAACAATCCACACAGGAAGTCCTCACCTTACTAGCTAAGTTTGTGCTCTGTAAGGGGATTTTTAGGTCACCTATTTGACACTGAAACAATCCTTCTACGGGTGAAAAGAAGACTCAACGTTGCCCCTAGGACAGCTGATTACCGTCTAGCTCCTTTCACGCTGGCCCCCAGCCAGCACGGCTGAGACTATCTCCACAGCCAGCCTCACCCAACAGAGGCGTTTGCGGAGCAGGCGTGTGAGAAACCCTTTTCTCACAGTCTCCTTTCCAGGCCCTACCAGGGGAGTTAGGGGACCTCTGGCATTCTCTGACTGGCAGCTGTGTGATTCTCCCCTGATGTGATCACAAGGTGTTCTCTCTATGTGCATCTTTTCTGTTTCTTATAAGGACACCAGGCATCTNGAGGAGAAGGGAACGACAGAGGATGAGATGGTTGGATGGCATCACCGACTCGATGGACATGAGTTTGAGCAAGATCCCAGAGTTTGTGATGGACTGGGAAGCCTGGCATGCTGCAGTCCATGGCATTGCAGAGTCGGATAAGGAGCAACTGAACGGACCTGATGTCAGAAACATGGCTGTCAGGGTGAAAGCAGTGGAGGAAGTTCCTGTCAAGTCCAGAGGTGATGGGATTATCTCCCCATTTTCTATTAACCCTGAATATCATGGGGCCTTCATTCTTTTCACTGTAGGTTTTCAAGAAGATCTCAGTCTGGATAACATCAAAAGTGTACAGACTTAAGTGGAGTGCCTTATCCTTTTGCTTTTGCTGAGAACTGCAATGATATCACTCCCCTTCAGCTTCCAGCAAAGGACATCACAAGAAATTGGTCTCTGAAGCCAGATGCCATATTTGCTTAAAAGCTGTTGCTGAGATAATTCTCCACAGATCCACTACACTACTCATTGTATCTTAGCTGGGGTCAAAAGAGAAAAACCATTATTCTCAACTGAGAACCAAGAAGAGTGATGCATTCTGTAAAGAGTTAAAAATGGAAATTAGACATCATATGACAAACCGTGTTGCTTTTTTTTGCTTTTTCCACCTGGAAGCACAGATAAAATTTGCAGCTCAGTTGCAGGAATTGGCATATCTACTGACACCTCTATAACTATGTTTCAACATATTCCTTGTTTTTAACTTTCTACTTTATCTGGCAGTGCTGAATGGCTTGCAGGATCTCAGTTCGCCAAGCAGGGATTTAATCCAGGCCACGCCAGTGAAAGCCCAGAATCCCAACCACTAGGCAACCGGGAGTCGGACACGACTGAAGCTACTTAACAGCAACAACAGCAGCAGACAGCCGGGAAGTTCTACCTTTTGTTCTGATTTTGGCATACAGTGTATTCTTAATATTTTCTGTACTGTTAAATGTTTCCTTACAAATAGGTTGACTCCTTTTAGAAAGAATGTGCAATGAAAAGTTATTTTGATTAGTAAAACAAAAAGCTTTAAGTAATTTCAGTCTTCTAGGAAGTTCCTAATATTTTAAATAAAATATTATAGTCATCTTTGTAAATTATAGAGAATTTAGACACAAGGTTTAAATGTTAAAAGACATAAATAAAAATTAAATCAGGCTAGTAACTGAGTGAAATAAGTCTGTAATCAAGGTATTCTGGACCCCACTTCTAAGTCTCTCAAGAATAATCACTGTCTCTCTTTACTCATCAATTTAGTGCCACAATCTTACTCTTTTCTCATTTTCTTTGGTGTATCTATTGTATTAACTATTAAGAAAAACAACAACAACACTTACTTATTTGTCAACAAACGATAGTCTGCCACCTTAGTGGACAGATCAAGTATCTGATCCAAAATTTCTGCACATATTGAATAATGCTTTTTGTAACGAGCTTGAGCTCTTTCTATGGCGATCTGCTCATGAATTTCCTTATCTCTGAGGGCTTGTTCTTCAAAATCAATCTTGGCTTGTCTGGCTAAAGCCTGAGAAGGAAAAGACATAGATTTTAAAGATTTTATTTGGTACTGGGGTATAGCCAGTAATGTCACAGTGTTGTGACAGCTTCAGATGAACAGAAAAGGAACTCAGTCATATATGTATCCATTTCCCCCCAAACTCCTCTCCCATAAATCACCATAACTGGACAGTGATTCAGGTAAAAATAATGTCATCATTTCAATAGCTAAAAAAAAAAAAATCTCTAAATAAAATGAAACCTCCTTTTATATCAGGAAAATGATAAATCATAAGAGAGCACTTTCTCCTTAATATATTAAGTACTAAGTATCATGGTAAAGACAATATTAGAAATAGTTCACCCTTAGCTTATGTTATCAGCAAAACCTAGTGCAGAGAAAAGTGTGCTGCATGGATTAATGATAAATTAGATCTGAAGTATTCAAGAAGTACTGAGTTCATGGGCTGCAAAGATAGTTGGGGGTCACAGAGCAACAGGCAAGTTGTGCAGGGCATGAAGCATAGCTGGCTTCTTCGTGCCATCTCAGAAGACAAATTAATCTGACATATCTACTCTGGCTAATGCCCTATATCTTTTAGCAGGAGACTTCTGGAATACTGATTTACTGGCTTGAGAATATCACACATTTGCCAACAAATGTTAAATGTAAACAATGAAGCCTTCCGCTGTTACAGCCTTAATAAATTGATAAATTCATGAAGACATGTATTTATATAGAAAGTAAGAAAATATTTAAATGGCCTGGCATCACTCTCTGCTTGGTTTGCACTCTTATTTTGTTTAGGGAACCCTTTCCTTACACCAAGTAAAAGGCCAAACTTGGCACAACCAAATGTTTTCAAATAGTTATACCAACTCCTTGAGAAATTCAATCATGTGCTGACATGCTCCAGAAACAAGACCTGCCTCCCAATGTAACCTACCTCCCAAGGTAACCCAGTGAATGTACAATGGTACATTGTTAATGTTGGGCCTAGAGGAGCTGTGGTTGAATTCAAGCCTCAGTTTGTATAGGACTCAAGTCCTAGCTGTGGGCATGGCCTGTGTGCTCAGCTCCTGGATTGTAGCCTGCCATGGGATTTTCCATGGGATTTTCCAGGCCAGAATATTAGGGTGGGTTGTCATTTCCTACTCCAAGTGATCTTCTCAACCCAAGAATCAAACCCGCGCCTTCAGCATCTCCTGCATTGGCAGGCGGATTCTTTACCACTGTACCACCTGGGAAGCCCCACTAGCTACGGGACCTGGGCCAGACTGAAACCTCCTACATCTCCATCTCTTCACTGGGAGGCTGGGATGGTATAAAGACTTGGCATGAGCAGAAATTAACTGTGAGAGCAAATACCTTAGTCACAAGGGGCGAAAGACATGACAATGGGCTGCTACTGTCCACTGAATCAAAGGGAAGCTTCATTTGTTTCGTTATTGCTATTTTGTTAGTTTGCTTTATTTTTGCTGGGAAAGAAATTAGCTTAGGTGACCTCTAAGGTAGATTCTGAACATTTGGCAGGTTCAGGAATTACACTAGTACTTGTTTTGGTTGCTGTGTTGCTTCATAGGCCCTGTTGTCATGGAGAAAGCACCTGGTTTAAGTGTAAATATGCTTATGGCATGCTTCTCAAAGTGTGAAGGGAAGAGAAATCTGAGGGTCTAGGAGCAGTCAGATGAGATTTTATGGAGAGAGCCAGTGAAATGGGTTGTGAGGTGGGATTACTGATACTACAAAGAGCCTGGAAGGCATGCAGAATATTTAGAATGCTATGGAGCTCAAACCTCGGGAGCCCAGGAATTCCTTCTGCAGGAACAAAGCAGCTTCCTCTTAGTTCTCCTCCCTCCCTTCCCCTCTCGTCACTCTCTGTTTCCTTCCAGGCCTTTCTTCCTTCTTTTTTAGCCTCAGAGTCTGCTATTTCTACCCCTTTCTCCTCCCCCATGCTAAACCCACCACAATTTCCGGTCCAATCACAGCAAAGTGGATTGCAGCCCTAAATAAAGAAAGAAGGAAAAGGAGAAAGGAAATCTGTGGGAGGCAGTAAATCTCAGTGGTGATGAGCCTAGACTCTGAGAGCCACTGTGCTCTGGCTTCTCCACCAAGCCGTGCAACTTTGAACTTTCTAAGTTTCATTTTCCTGACGTGTGATATGTAGACACGAGCAGTGTCCACTGCCAATGACGCTGTGAGAATGATAATGCATGAGATGAACACAACTCAGTGCTGGACTCAAAGTGAATACTCATAAGTGGTAAACATTATTGTGAAGAATTATTGATAAGAATAGCAGGTGGCACTGAAATTTGAAACCAGGAACTATTTTAATTAAAATAGAATTGATGCCCAGGTGCCTTCAAAAAAGAGATCAGCATATTTAACTTAAAAGCAAAACCAACTCCTGATGGTGAGAAACATGAAGTTCTCTCTTTCTTCCTTTCCTCCCCACTCCCTACTTAGGCACCAGCCACTCCTACTGCAGAAGGTAATACATTCAAACTGAAAACAAGTTATCTCAGAAGGAAGGGTGCTGGGGAGGCAGATACCTCAGCTTTGGGAAAAAGTAATCATGTAAGAGAAAGGGATGTGATTTTTTTTTCCCCCAGGGGATTCAGAGCCTCACAGTTCTGACCACTGAGGCTCTGGGAGACCGAGTGTCTCAATCCTCTGAAGTGAGTTCAAGCTAGGTAAGGAGAAAACAGGTCATGCTGCTCACCACAGGGAGAGCAGTCCTGCTCCACGAGACTAGGGCTTTGCTATTCTGCACAGAATTAACTAGGCTTGTGAAAAAAATGTATTTAGTAACTAGGCACTTATTTCTCATGTAAGCAAATGCCACAGAATCCATTCAAGTTTACTCTCATCAAAGAAGAGAAATGAAACAATCCTCCGGATAATTCACCTCTTGAACACACTTGAGATTATGCAGGTCTAATACAGGGGGTACGGCTCCCTGCCCTCCTCCTAACGTTTCAGCTATATCTGTTCTACAAAGGCAAAAGCACCGGTCAGTTTCCTGCCTCTGGGGAATATGCTGCTGCTGCTGCTGCTGCTAAGTCACTTCAGTCGTGTCCGACTCTGTGCGACCCCAGAGACGGCAGCCTACCAGGCTCCCCATCCCTGGGATTCTCCAGGCAAGAACACTGGAGTGGGTTGCCATTTCCTTCTCCAATGAATGAAAGTGAAAAGTGAAAGGGAAGATAGTACTTTCCAAATTGTGTTTCTCAAAATTGCCTAATTTTGACACAAGCTGCAATTCATTTTCATGAAATATCACAGTGGAAACCATGATCAGCATGGTTTATAAAGCATATTTATATTGATTTATACATAAAGCATTGCCTTCCTATTTTCTCTAAGGTTTTTTCTTCTGCACGGCCTGGTTTTATGAATAGTTTATGACAGTAAAGACAAGCTATCTAAAATGCTTCCCATGTGAGTTTTATACTTCTTCAATCAAATCTGGATTAATGGATTGTATAAATTTGAAACAACCTCAATAGGAAAAAGATAAGAAGTGATCTATATAAATCCATTGATAATATAAATCTATTTTGGTTATTAAAACTGTAATACATATAAAAATAAGGAAGATGCTAATATATCAAATAACTAAAAGATTAGATACTTTGACTTTCAGAGCTATAGAAGACCTCAACACAATGATATCATGTTGGCCAAGAGCATACCTGGCACCGGTATCTTGGTTCTGTAACCATTCTCAACAACAATGAACCAGGGTCCCCTGTAAAAATGGCTTGTTCTAGTTCTGAGGAAAAAAGACTATAATACGGGCCTGGAAAACCTTGTTTTACCAGAAAGCAAGGTATTGCTTATTAAAGACTCATGGTATCTTATAAAAAGGAGACAGCTTGAAAACGCTTCCATTTCCTGAGAACAGTATTCACCTACAATAATGAACACTAATAACATCCCAGTAAACTTAGTGGATTTTAAAGAAAAAGAAAGTCCTTTATGCATCTAAAAAATAACTGTAATGACTCAAGGAGATGAAACTTAGATTATTTTTTTTTTTTTTGGACAGCAACACTTTATACCTGAAGAAAATGGAATAAAGTGTTTAAGATAGTCGATGTATGGCAAAGCCAATAGAGTATTGTAAAGTAAAATAAAGTAAAAAAAATAAATAAATAAAATTTACACTGGAAAAAAAAAAGAAAAGATATATATAGGGCAAAACTGACTTGTATAAAAGGCACATATTGTTATCAATACACAAGCACTCAGGGAATGTTCCCATGAGCAGTTCTTGAAGAATCTACTGGAGACCTTCAAACAACCAAAAAGATCAGAGAGACGTGGACACAAGGACTGGTGGTGAGTGTGAAATATTTGAAGAATCAAGACTGAAGGGAGAGAGTATAGTATGTGGATGTTATGTGCACCGTTGGTGTAGCTTTACAAATGTAAAAACAGAGAGATAATAGAGAGATCATATAAAAAACTAACTCATGAAATGATTGGCACCTAAATGGAGCCCTGTTTACCTTGATGCGGTAGAAAAGACATAAAGAAACCTTAGAAGGATTGCTAAGGGAGGTATTGTTTACCGCTTCTCGATCAAGAGCATCCTGGAAGTCTTTAAGTCGTCTTTCCTCATATTGTTTTTCTCTGAAAATTCTGTTTTGCCATAAAACTTCCTTTTCATGCCTAACGTGCATGAGCTGCACAGCGATCCTGCGTTCCTGCTGGGACTGTCGCATCAGCCGGTTGATCAACTGCTCCTCCCGATAAGCCTCCTGGAAACACCATTGCAAGAGCCAGTCATTTGTCAAGGCCATGTCCACTTTTTCTCAGCCCACTGAGCTGAGAAGCTTACACATACAGCATGTGTAAAAGGCATAGTATTCACCTGCATCAGTTTTTGCCATTTGATTTCAAGTCAAACATGGCAAAAAATTTAAGCTATAAAAATGAAAATTTCCACCAAAGGTTGTATAACCAGACGCATGTGGTCTTGTAACTCAGTCATCTTAAATAAATGAGTACTTCCTTTAAAATCTGATCAAAAATAATGTAGGTAATTGTTTTCAAGGTTTTATAAACAAAGGGTAACTCTCAAATTATAAGTATGTTTTCAGAAACTTGGAATTGTGCTCTATGCCCTCAATATAAATACTAGTGGTAAAGACAAATGCAGATATTGTCTGGCTGAGAACGGCAGATCTGATAAGTTCCTGGCAGGGCCATCTCAATTTCTACATGATAGGATGGGGAGACTGGAGAAGAGGCTAAGAGGAAATGACCCTCAGTTTACCTTAGAAAATCCGAGAGTGGTTGTAACCTGAGAGAGAAACTAGATGCACTCATCCCTTGTCTATCTTAAGAGAAAGAAGGGGAACGAGCATTAACAGTGGAAGAAGCATTAAACTGGCAATCAGAGGCCCTGGCCATTGTAGCTCCACCTCTACCATTGATTGGTTGTGCGGCCTTGGGCAAGTAACTTGGATTTTCAGGGATTATTTCTTGACAGGTGAAATGAGGGGTTTGGGTAGAAGATGGTCTCCAAGGCATCTTTAAGTTCTCTCAGTCTGTCTAAACAGAGACACCATGTGGAAGGAGGAGGTAATTAAACTTCTCCAGGGGGAAGACTTGGAAGAACATCTACATGTTGGAGTTGTCTTTTTAACACTAGATGGTAAAGAATCTGCCTGTAAAGCAGGAGACCTGGGTTCAATCCCTGGGTTGGGAAGATTCCCCTGGAGAAGGGAATGGCAACCCACTCTAGTATTCTTGTCTGGAGAATTCCATGGACAGAGGAGCCTGGTGGGTGCAATCCACGGGATCACAAAGAGTCAGACACAACTGAGCCACTAACTCTTTCACTTTCAATCCAGTTGTTTAGGAATAGTGTTACATATATAAAGCTTAGGTATGAAGAACCATCAACTGTATTAGGACCTATACTAAAAAAATGAGTGGAAAGGAAGATTTTTTTTGTTCCATTGTACAAATAGTTAATGTTTTAGAAATAGACTTTTCCTCAAAATTTCATTAGAATGTGGGACACATTTTCTCACAGAAAGAATATATGTTATGCTTGGGTGTTCAGGGAAGCTTACAGATGTCTGTTTAATCCATAATGTACATGAAACAGTCAACATCTGCAATGAATAAAACAGAAAATAATAGAAGTCACATTTCTCTTTTAACTACATATAATTATATTTGGGGAAGATTTATACAGATACACAATCCAAAACACGCTCAGATTGATTGTCAAGACCTCTGCCTTTCCCATGAGTTGGAACTAGGAGCTAACTCTGGTGCATATCATTGCTTTAATTCTCTAAATATGTCCAAGTAGCTCTCTTGGAGCATAGTGGCTTCACCAAACACAGAGAAGAAGCAGCGCAGAGATGGAGTTCCTTTAGTGGAAATATTAGTCAGAGAACCAACTTTCTTCAGTGTCCCTTAGGTTGCTAGATCCCTGAACAGATCTCTAGCTAGAAACTGAAAAAATCGAAGCTGTGAACATTCTGGTAGAAAGTGACTGAAGCCAGAAAGCATTTATTCACCCAGTTTTCTAAGTAACATCTCTAAGTGCCATTTTCTAAGGAAATGTCAGTCCTGAATTACAAGCAAAAAAGTAGAAAGGAAAAAACCTAGCAGCCAACACACAGCTGTTTTATAATATAAATGAAAATGTGTTCAAAATCTCACTGCTCGTTAATGAAATGTGAAATAGGTAGTTATTTTAAAATCTACTTTTTAATCATCTAATTTTCATAACCTGTAATTCATCTAATGAAAAGAGTGACTATCAAGCTGGCTGAGTAAAAATATTAATAAATGTGAATTCAAAGTAAGAAATTACCTTTCAGCACAAAGAGATGGCAGAGTTATTCTTTGAATTTTTCACTAAGAAAGGAGTGACTCTATCAGAGTGACTCTGATATTGGATAGGCAGTATTACTTCTTCATATGTATATAAAGCCTGAATTTCTCTTAAGTTAACAGAATACCAGTGAGTAGACCAGATGTAATTAGGTGAATAAAAGAAGTGCCTTCAAATGGTCTTTCATATTTCAGACACACAGATTTGTCCTACTTACATTCACAATCTGAATCACCTTGCTCCCCATCTGTTCTTCCTACCATCTTCTGTATCATAGCTAATGACTCCTGTGTGCACTTGGCTGCCCACGCCAGACACCTGGCTTCTCATCCCACTTTTCACTCCTCCATGTCTAATGAGTCAGTTATTCTTATTGATTTTACTTCTAAAATAGCTCCTGAAGCCACTCCTTTCCATCACTACTGCCACTACTCTAAATGTAAACTGGAATAATTTCTTACCTGGATTACAGAAACAGCTGTAACTTGGTCATCCCTCCTGCTATCTATTTTTAAAAGTGAAGCCAGACTGACCTTCCTAAATGTCAGTCTGGCCTTGTCACTCTTGTTCCCCTTTGCACTCAGGATAAAGTATCCTATTTCCCTCTTTATAGCTTATAAGGCCTCTGATGGCTTGGCCTCTGGGGACTCCTGCCAGATAACATTTAACTTGCTAAAAGCCCTGCGCCATCCATGCAATATTCTCTCTGAAGATGCACTTTACCTTCCACTATCTCTACCTCTGCTGGAAACTAACTCCTCACAATATACCAAGAACCACACCATCTTCAATTGTCTAACTTCACCCCTCCCTCATGCTTCTGTGCTCTCTTACTCTAGAAACTGTCTCCGAGGCAGGCCAGAGCTGGACTTCCTTCTCCTCACTTGCATTGCACCCCCACATTCCAATGTAGTTGGTTGTTTACAGATCCCCCTCAAACAGCAAGCTCTGTGAGAGCAGGTTTCCTGTCATTCTTGTTCACGGTTGTATCCTAGGCCTAGGACAGGTTCCCAGAGCATGGAAGAGATCCAATAAATATGTCTTCAATGTAAGAGTTGATCAGTGATTCTCAATCCATAGCTGAATCAAATCACCTAGTTCAGTTCAGTTTAGTTCAGTCGCTCAGTCGTGTCTGATTCTTTGCAACCCTATGAACCGCAACACGCCAGGCCTCCCTGTCCATCACCAACTCCCAGAGTTCACTCAGATTCATGTCCATTGAGTCAGTGATGCCATCGAGCCGTCTCATCCTCTGTCGTCCCCTTCTCCTCCTGCCCCTAATTNCCTCCTCTTCTCTCACCACTCTTACCAGGCCCAGCCCTGAAGACAGAATGAAGTGGGCTTCCTCCCTCCAGGTCCTGTTCCTGCTGCTGCTGGGTGAGTGGGGGCGGGGCTGGGGGTGCTGACCACAGGAGCTTTGGCTTCCATCTGCCCAGCCTTCCTGCTTCCTCTAGAGCACTCTAAGGCATCCTACTCTTTTTTCTATTTTTGGCTGCACTGGGTCTTCCTTGCTCCTTCCAGGCTTTCTCTAGCTGCCACAAGTGGGCTTTTCACTGTTGTGGCTTCTCTCGTTGCATGTAGGATCTTCCCCGACCAGGGATTGAACCTGTCTCCCAGTCCGCATTGGGAGGCAGATTCTTAACCAGTGGACCACCAGGGAAGTTCAGGCATCCTATTCTTGGTTCCAGAGCTTCCCCAGTGACTCAGCGGTAGAGTCTGCCTCAATGCAGGAGCCACAGGAGACGCAGGTTCGATCCCTGGGTGAGGAAGATCCCCTGGAGAAGGAATGGCAACCCACTCCAGCATTCTTGTCTGGAGAATCCCATGAACAGAGACTAGCGGGCTACAGTCCCTGGGGCTGAATAGAGTCAGACACGACTGAAGTGACCTAGCACACGCGCACTACTGGCTCCAAGAGTTCAAGCTCTGTCACTGACTTTGGGCTCTCCAAATCTGGTTGTTTGTCTGTGTAATGGGTGTAGGTCCCCACCTCACAGGGCTCTGGGGAGGGTTTAATACTGGTAGCCGATTGCACAAAAATCTGGCATCAAGTCAGTGCGACATATTCATTCCACCTTCCTTCCTGATCTGTGACCGCCCTCCCCGTCACCCCGTTACCTGACACCAGACCCGTAATCCAGTCCCTTCCCTGCTTCCACCTCCAGGAGCAGCCGGGACCCTGGCATCTGAAGGTAAGAAAGCCGCGGAAACCCCCTGTGCCTACCTCTCCATAACCCCGCCCCAGATGTCAAAGGCAAAACCAGCAGCACCGTTAGGNATATATATGTATATATTTATATCTAGAATGAGCTTTCCAGGTGGTGCTAGTTGCTAAGAACCTGCCTACCAATGCAAGAGGCATAATAGATGTGGATTCAATCCCTAGGTTGGGAAGATCCCCTGGAGGAGGACATGACAACCTACTGTGGCTATGGTCCATAGGGTCACAAAGAGTCAGACACGAATGAAGTGACTTAGTACACATGCATGCATATATAGAATATGATCAATCTTAAAAAAGAAGAAAATCTTATCATTTGTGATAATATGTTTAAACCTGGAGAACATTATGCCAAGAAAAATAAGCCAGACAGAGAGAGACAAATATTACATAATCTTACTAAATGTGGAATCTAAAAAAGTTGAACTTACAAAAGTAGATCTTAAGTATTTTCACCAAACACACACACAAAAATGGTAACTTATTTTTTTGTTGTTGTTAAGGTGATGGGTGTGCTAATTAGTTTGATTATGGTAATCATTTCACAATGCATACATATATCAAAACATCAATTATATACTTTAAATACATACAATTTTTATTTGTCAATTATACCTCAGTAAACCTGGGACAAAAAGTTCTCTTCTCCCTCTAAAAGTAACAACAGATATACATGGATGCCATAACTTCTAGATTCCTATTTTGTCAGTATTATTTTTTTACTGTGGTAAAATATATGCAATATAAAATTTACCATTTCAACCATTTTCAAGTGTACAATTCAGTGTACAATTAAGTAAATCCACAATGTTGTACAAGCATCATCAGATTTTAGATTATTTGGTAAGTGTTCGATGCAGTTTTTTTCCTGAGTGTATTTGCTGTCATGGTGTGAAGATGAAACGCTGATTCAGAGTAGCACATGATACATACAGAAGATATACATAAGAGTGTATAAAAGAGTATATTTTGTAAAAATTTCCAGCACTTTTATTGAATCAATAACTAAACATCTTACCTCTTGGGCTTCATGAGCTATTAATTGATCCATTAAGAGTCTCCGCCGTCTTTTCTCCCTTTGCTCTCGGGCAAAAGCATCTTCTTCAAGGCGTTTTTGGATTTTTTTAATGTAATCATCATCTGAATAAGTGTTTAACAAATCAGTGGTTGTCTGGCCTGCTGTATCTAGAGAAGTCTTGGATGCACTAAAGGACAATAGTTTTTATTTAGATTTGAAAATACAACTCAATCACACACCACTACTTGTGACTATAGAGGAAGACCTCAGGGGACTGCTCCCTTGGGTGCTCTGTTCATTTATTAATATAAGCATTAAAGCAGATATTAGAACTTCAGTGTTCAATTTAAAATATGACTTATAATGTTATTCAAAAGACAGGGAAACGTTATTATGGTATTCAGGGATTAAACAGTCGTCAATTCTCATATAAACATAAGTGTTTTTATGAAAGCATAATTAATTCATGTTTAACAAAGTAATAATCACACATGTTCTTTCCTAATCTGAGTATATGCAATTTTATTAAATCAAAGATCAAACCCATTTACATAGTTGAATCAAAATTCTTATAATTAGTTCTACTTAATAATCACATATTTATGGCACAGATCATATTTTATTATAGTTCATTATTTCTACATTTGCTGCTTCCAGCTGAANAATCTGAGTATATGCAATTTTATTAAATCAAAGATCAAACCCATTTACATAGTTGAATCAAAATTCTTATAATTAGTTCTACTTAATAATCACATATTTATGGCACAGATCATATTTTATTATAGTTCATTATTTCTACATTTGCTGCTTCCAGCTGAACTGTAAGCACAGAAGAAAAGTATACTATTTTACTTTTCTATGTACCCATGCCTCACAGTACTGACATGTAGATGATGTTTGCTAAATTTCAAATCATATGCTAAGAAGCACTACAAGTATAATACAATTTTTAGGTCACCCTAAAAGATGATTTTAGTGCTTTCTGCCATCAAGCAGTGTGAAATTTCTGGAAGAGTCCAGAACATGCTTGATTCTAAGCTAAGGATTCAGAATGAACTAAAGAAGTAGTGGTCAATGACAGGGATTAAGAAAGGCCATATTGTACCATGGTTTTTTTGTTTCTTTAAAAGTTTGCTCTAGGCCAGTGCCTCCCAGCATTGATTTATCTGGGGGTCCATCAGAGGAAATGCCCTTTGTGAAGTGTACTAGAAGGGATATGGAGTCACCGCTGGGGCTGCTCACAATCAGAGGTGACCGGTCCAGGGACTCCAGGGACCCAGGCCCTATCCTTCTGCTCTGAGAAGTGAGCATGTCCATATCTCATGGGCCCTGGTGGTAAATCTCTGGCAAGGCCAAGAGGGGGTTTCTGCAGAGAAAGGACTTGAGATAGACACTGCTATTTCCCTCCCTTTTCCTTCAAAGCAGAGCCCCAGTTTTATTCAGGGAAACAACATACTCAGATGAAGAGTACAATTCCCAGTCTCCCATTCTGCTAGATTATGGCCATGTAACTGAATTCTGCCCAATAAGGTATATGCAGAATTGTTACGTGGGCATTCTGGGAAGGCTGGTATAAAGAACTATTTTAGATTGGAGATACCCAATTTATGCCTGGGGCTTTCCAGGTGGTGCTAGTGGTAAAGAACCCACCTGCCAATGCAAGAAACAATGAGATGTGGGTTCAATCCCTGGGTCAGAAAGATCCCCTTGAGGAGGACATGGCCACCCAATCCAGTATTCTTGCCTGGAGAATCCCATGGACAGAGGAGCCTGGCAGGGTGCAGTACATGAGGTTGCAAAGAGTGGACACGACTGAAGCAAATTAGCATGCACTTTTTGCCTATCCTCCTTCCTGATATGGAACATGGGCCAAATGGCCAGGGGCCTAGAAGCTGTCTTACATCGTGAATGTGACTCTAAAGACAAAAGCCACATTTCAGGACAGTGGAACAAAAGGGAAGATTCAGTCCTTGATAACCTTGGGGCAACAACACATATCCTNTGCAAAGAGTGGACACGACTGAAGCAAATTAGCATGCACTTTTTGCCTATCCTCCTTCCTGATATGGAACATGGGCCAAATGGCCAGGGGCCTAGAAGCTGTCTTACATCGTGAATGTGACTCTAAAGACAAAAGCCACATTTCAGGACAGTGGAACAAAAGGGAAGATTCAGTCCTTGATAACCTTGGGGCAACAACACATATCCTTGGCTGCTTAACATTCTGATTTCTGTTACAAGAGAGAGAAGAATGCTGCTGCTGCTGCTGCTGCTGCTGCTAAGTGGCTTCAGTCGTGTCCAATTCTTAGCAACCCCATGGACTGCAGCCCACCAGGCTCCTCCGTCCATGCGATTTTCCAGGCATGAGCACTGGAGTGGGGTGCCATTGCCTTCTCCGGAGAGAAGAATACACCCATCTAATTCAATCCCTCTGGTTTCCAGGTTTCAAAGCTACCTTAGAGGTCTAAATTCAGAACAGGCTGGGAAAGCAGTGAAGATCAGAATGAAAGTTTGTGCGGGTGTGATCTTTCAAATATTTAACCACTGACATGGTGATGACATTAATTAATCCAAATAGATGCTGATGTAGGGAGTGCAAGATGTTGGCATGCTTGCTGTTAATCCTGGTTGTTAACTGTGTGGAAATCAAGGGGTCCCAAGAAAGGAGTGGAAGGTAGAGCTACAGAGAATGCCATTCACTAAAAGTTTTTCAATGTTTTAAGACGGTCATTTTGGTAGACACCATCTGTTTGTCACTCCAGAGCATGAGACTGGTGAGATGGGTGAAAGAGTTGAAAGAAATGGAGTGATTTCATGGGCCAAGGTCAGGGAGGGTGTGCTGGGGTACAGATGGCAGCTGCAGGGGAGAGTGGGCTTGGGCTGTGGTTATTTTAGGAGTCAGGGAAGCACAGATAAACATGAGCAGGACTTAGTGTAGGGCATCAGGAGTTTCTCCAGAAGGAAGGAGGAAAGGCAGTTAACACATACATTCTTCATTCTGCTTCATTTTCATTCACACTTGACTTCCTCACCATTTCTTCTTTCAGCTTCACCTTATTCCACTTCATTTGACTCTATTCCCTTTCTTCAGAAATATTAATATGGAACTAAAGTATATAATTTGTGTCTATTTTTCTTCCTTAATAGAGATTTATTTCCTATTCTATAAAATGTAAATGAGTAGACTTTGGATAGTTTCCATGAAAAAAATGCAGAAGAATTCAAGCTGCTTCTATATGTGCAGTCCCTCATTAGTTGTTGTCTGTGAGTCAGTGACCCCTGATAGGAAACAAAAGGGGAGAAGATCTTTATCTTTAGGCAAAAGAAGCCCATTAACCAGGAGCTTTCTGTAAAGAACCCAGTGAAACTCTTAGTGATATTTTGTCAACACTCATTCAGCAGTTCTTTATTGCTGGTCCCTGTGCTAAATGCTGAGGATGTAAGGTGAGAGCAACTAGAGTCTAATAAAGGCAGTACAGTAAAAAATGTAACTGAATAATAACTCGATAGCCACTTGCCTTCTTGATATTTACAAAATTGTTAATGAACAACTAATCTGAATTTTATCTCATTTATCTTCCTTAATATACTCTCTTAATGGAGACTTTACAAAGTGAAAACATCCTTGGAATAGCTACTTCAGGTGGATTCATGTCGATGTAGGGCAAAGCCAATAGAGTATTGTAAAGTAAAATAAAGTAAAAATAAATAAATAAATAAATAAATATTCAAAAGTTAAAGTAAAATGAACTTTTTAAAAGAAAATCAAAGTTTTGATTATTAAAATAATTTTATCTCACCTTTCTTTTGCCTGGAGATCCTTTTTTATTAGTGCTTCAAACTTCTTAATTTCATTGGCCACATCCTTTAAAGAAAATTCACCAATTTTTTACCTCTAAATATATTGAAACTTTTTCATTTATCACTTTCATTCAAATTTATAAAAGTGATATGTACTAATAATTCAAGCTAATTAGGATTTCTAAATATTCTGGAATATTCTTCTATTCTAATTTGTTACTTTTAGTGTAGGCTAAAGGTACCTAAAAGAAGGTGAAAACTGCCTAATCTGAATTATTCAGTTCACAATTCTAGCTCTGACAGTACATCAAAAGGCATTAAATAAGAAAAAAGATTATCAAAAAGTTAGGATGTGAATTTTTAATTACAATTATTTTAAATAAGAATAATTCCAGGAGTTGGTGATGGACAGGAAGGCCTGGAGTGCTGCAGTCATGGGGTCGCAAAGAGTTGGACACGACTGAGCGACTGAAATGAACTGAACTGAAGCATTTTTTGGATATAAATATTTCTTCAAAAATTATCTTGGGTATTTTAAATACTTCTTGTGTACTCCTATATGCACTATGAATTTGCTGTTGCAAAATTAATTTTAGCTGATCTGCCTAATGCAAATCCTTTTTCAAAAACTTTAATCAAGTCAAGGAAACATAAGAAATATTTTTATTAAAATGGGGTCAGAAAAAAGCCTCTGTGGGTAATATTTTTAGTGGGCAATGGCAACCCACTCCAGTACTCTTGCCTGGAAAATCCCATGGACGGGAGAGCCTGGTAGGCTGCAGTCCATGGGGTCGCTAACAGTCGGACAAGACTGAGTGACTTCACTTTCACTTTTCACTTTCACGCATTGGAGAAGGAAATGGCAACCCACTCCAGTGTTCTTGCCTGGAGAATCCCAGGGACAGGGGAGCCTGGTGGGCTGCCGTCTATGGGGTCGCACAGAGCCAGACATGACTGAAGTGACTTAGCAGCAGCAGCATAAGATTTTAATATTAAAAATTAANCTGGTGTGCTGCAATTCATGGGGTCACAAAGAGTTGGACATGACTGAGTGACTGAACTGAACTGAACTGATTCATTCATTAATATTTATTGAGTTACCAATAGATGCTAAACAATGTCAGGCAGTGCAATTGCAAAGCTAAGTAGAATCTATGCATGTGTATGTGCTTGTGTGTTAGTTGCTCGGTCATGTCTTGCTCTTGTGATCCCATGGACTGTAGTCTTCTCTGTCCCTGGAACTTTTCTTGGAAATAATGCTGGAGTGGGTTGCTCTTTCCTTCTCCAGGGGATCTTCCCAACCCAGGAATCAAACCCTCTTCTCTTGCACCTCCTGCATTGGCAGGCAGAGTCTCTACCACTGGGGCCACATGTTCTTAGTGGTTCATTCATGTTCAACTCTTTCAGACCCCATGAACTGTAGCCCACCAGATTCCTCTGTCTTTGGGGATTCTCCAGGCAAGAATACTGGAGTGTGTTGCCATGCCCTCCTCCTGGGCATCTGCCCAACCCAGGGATCAAACCCAGGTTTCCCATGCTGCAGGCAGATTCTTTAACATCAGATCCAGAAAGAAAGCTCCTGGGAATCCCCAAACAGAATCTAGTAGGCCATTTTCTTTCTCTAGGTTCTCACATTGCTATTTCCATACTTAGTTTTATATATTAGCAGAGAAACAGTGTGAGTCTCATTATTCTTATGAAACTTGATACTCTTTATTTGAATATCAGTACTTTTAAAAAACTAATTTAGAGTTTTATCCTCCTAATGTTTTGTTGAAACAATATTATGAATGGATTTTGCTTATAATACAAACTATTTAACCTCTCTACTTTAAAAGCAGTTCTAGATCTGCTTTACCAATTTGATTAGACCTTATATCATAAATATTCGAGTTGAAACTTTGGCCCTCACTTTTATTTCTTTCAATAGATGCTTTCTTCACCCTTAACTCCTTCAATTATTTGATCTGTCCTTGTAAAACTCACATATTTCTATAAGTCAGTTTAAATTTTTCATAGATGAAGCTTTAGTGTAAAGGCAAAATTGCCTAGCATACCTCTTGGAGAGTAAAGGTGAGTTCTTCTTATGGATAATAGTATTTGTTTTCAATAGCTGAACTAGCTTTAAAAAAAAAAAAAATCTCAAGTGCAATACCATAGGTAAAATGAACTCTGAGATCTTAAGAACTAAGAGTATATCATGGTCAAAAGAAGATGTGGTGATATATATATATGAGAGAGTTAAATCTTACGTAGGTTGATAAGGAGTCTGGGCCCCTGAGGAGGAGGAAGGGGTCTGGGGCACTCAAGGAGGAACAAAGAAGACGTTCATTCATCTTAGTCACATAAAACATTTTTTACCTTTAAGCCCAGAGCTAAGATTACACAACAAAACAGTTCATCTTGCCCAAGGGTTTGTTTTTCCCTAAACTCTGTTCAGTTCAGTTCAGTCGCTCAGTCATGTCCGACTCTTTGCGACCCCATGAATTGCAGCATGCCAGGCNGGGTTGCCATTTCCTTCTCCAACGCATGAAAGTGAAAAGTGAAAGTGAAGTCACTCAGTCACGTACGACTCGTAGTGACCCCATGGACTGTGGCCCACCAGTATTCTTAGCTTTCTGAAGTGCCATTGGACATATAGTCATTGTCAGACTATAGAAGCCTATTAAAAATCTGAAGACTACTACTTTGCATTCAGGAGCTGCTGCAATATCTGGGGATCTCATTCTCCCACTCTCTCTGGATTTTGCATTTTTGCCTGTTGGTCCTGTTGACAGAAGACCTGAAATCTAACCTGTGAGTAACTGGGGAATAACTGTATCCTAATCCATCACACTCATCAGGCAAATGGTCTGTAGCAAACTCACAGCTACAAAAAGGTCAGGAGAAAAATAAAATCATAATCTACTTCCTTTGAAATGGCAGGACTTCTTAACAAGACTATTCTGATATGGATAAAATAGAGGCATTTTGGCTATAAAGGTCAAAGAGAATAGCAAACACATTATTTTATTGTCAAGTAGGTTACTATAAATAAGTTTGAAAACGTGTTTGCAGCTCTGTGTGCATTAGACACTTTCGGTTTTTCTTTTTTCTTTTTTTTCCTGTGCTACAGGAACACAGAAGAAAACAATCAGAGAAAAGCTACAGGAAGCAGCAAAAACAACAGAGGGAAAACAGAAAAAAAAATGGAGAGAAAAAGGGATTCGTGCAAGAAATTAGATGAAGAAAAAGCAGATAATCCAGGAATATGTAGATTAAAAAGTATGAGAAGGAAGATAAGAAGCCAGAGAGAGAAAGAAAAATGGAGAGAGGTGAGAGGAGAAAAACAGTAAGGAAAAAAGAAAACACAAAGGAAAGATATTTTTCTTTTTGGTTTATCAAATTTTCCTTCCCAGTAAGTGTTCCAGAATACCACAGCTAATGATGGCCACCTCTACAAGTTAATTTGCACTCGTGACTGGAATTACCTAGGGGAAAGAAAAGGTGGACTGACTCCAGGATAAGGAACAATGAAGAATGTGGGAAAGAAATGAACCATAGGAGCTCAGTAACAATCTTCTCCCTGAGCTCTGAAATGATCTACTTCTGGAAAAATGTTGTTCAGTAACAACTCAGCCACACCTCCAGTCTTCCAAGCCACAGGTCTGATCCCATTCACTAAAGCTTTCAGTTGCAGAAATCTTTGATGTGAATTCTTTTGTGAATTTTCTGGGACGGAGGGCAAAGAGTCTATGTGCTTTTCACCTGAGCCAGCTGGAGAAAAGACAAAAGAAGATAAGCCTTCTAACATTCCAGATGGTAATGCGGTCAGCACAGGCTCTGGAGAGAGAAATATTCTCTGGCTTGACTCTTGCACCATTTATAAGACCCTGGACTTTCGATCGTTACACAGCCTCAGTTTCTTCCCTTTAAAAGAGGGAGAGTGATGGGTTCTACCTCCTGACAGTTGGTTTAATTAAATGAGATAATTGATTAAATGAGATAATGTAAAGTGCTTAGCATAATTCCTGGCCTATAATAAGTGCTCAGTGATCACTTTTATTATTATTGAAAGTGTTAGCTGCTCAGTCACGTCCAATTCTTTGCAACCCAATGGACTGTAGCCCGCTAGGCTCCTCTGTTCATGGAATTCTCCAGGCAAGAATACTGGAGTGAGTAGCCATTCCCTTCTCTAAGGGATCAAACCTGGGTCTGTAGTGGAGGCAGATTCGTTACCATCTGAGCCACCAGGTACTGCTTCCTAATTTAAGACAACATGTTATATCAATTACACAATTCATAAGCTCAGTAATAGATCCTCAATGACAATAATACGGGGCTTCCCATGCGGTGTTAGTGGTAAAGAACCTGCCTGCCAATAAAGGAGATGCCAGAGCCAAGGCTTTAAAACCTGGGTCAGAAAGATCCCCTGAAGGAGGGCATGGCAACCCACTCCAGTATTCTTGCCTGGAGAACCACACGGACAGAGGAGACTGGTGGCGTATGGTCCATAGGGTAACAAAGAGCTGGACATGACTGAAGTGACTTAGCATGTCCGCACTCACACATGCAATGATTATAGTACAAAGATCCTTATTTAAAGATAACTTAAAATTTAAATAGCAAAATTTGACCCTGTCCTTAAAGTCAGATACAGACCTACTCTTGGGTCCAGATAAGCGATAACACTCTCCCCAGTCTGGGGAAGCACATATAATCAAATGTAGTTGATTTTTACAACAAACCATTTGAGGGAAAGAAATAATGACTGAACATAGCCTCACAGCATTTGTGGTCAAGTTTTGCTACCAAATAACTAAAGAGATTTGGGGATATGGGGACCGTAGATGAGGGCCTATAGCCTACACATTCTATGCAAGTGGGCTTTGTTCCTCTTTTACTACAAGAGCAAAGACCTAGCTCAGGTTATCAACAACATAAACAAACAGATTTACTTTGAGAGACAGAAAAGCTGCTGGTGGTGGGCGGGCACTGGCCTGACCCCATTAGGCACTGGTGTTCCTAGAAGCTGGTCCAGCTCTCACGGTTAGACTTTGGCCTTCTCCTGCTGGCCATAGTCAACTTCACAGCACACCAAGATCAGACAAGGTTACTCAGTGACCCTGATGGACTAAGATAAAAACAAAATCCCTCTATAAACATGTTTGAACTCAGAGTGAAATAGTGTTGCCCAAAACACAAAAAATGACCAAATGTCACCCCCCTATTCTGACCGATGTGAGTGGTTGCTATTGTTTTTCCCTCCTTGCTTTGTCATCCCCACTTCCATTACCAGAATAGGTTATTCTGGTGTCCTTTTCTGCAAGATGAATTGGTACTGTGGCTTATAAAATCATCAGAATGCAATGTCTGTTAGCATGTGACAATTTCTAAGAAGTTTCTTAAAGTAATAAAGCAGAGCTTCTGAAATCACAAAAGTGAGGATCAGAGTACCTAGGATGACCTTCCTGAGATGAACAAATCCATCAAGTTCAGCTAAAAACAATACTTTATCCTACTTTTGCCTCACTCATGCATCTTCATATAATAAAATATTTACTAGGTGCCTATTATGTGGCAGACATCATAATAGTTATTCTACTAAAGTGAGAGACACAAAAGTTGTTGAAATAATATTATCTAGACCTAGATAGATGATAGGCACTGTGGCAGATATTTTCCACTTGCAATATCATATTATTATTATTACCTCTCAGGGTATAAAATTGTGACTAAAGATTACTGCTTCTAGTTCAGATACTAGAAAATTAGGACTTTAGAGATATTAAATAATTCAACTCAATTTTCTATTTATTGATTCTTTGTTACTTGTGATAAGGATGTCTGAGACTATTGAAACAAAAATACCCATAATAAGGTATCTACAATTTTCAATATGACCCCACCCAGAATCCAAAAGAATATGGACTGCTTGTATATCAATTTTTACAAAGAATCTGATGTATACAGTAACATGGAATTTGAATGCTCTACATTTGTGGAGAATGTTTATGACATTCTGATGCCAACTTCCTCTTACAGTGAATTTATAAGCATTTTGTAAAACAGAGGCAATGGTAAGGCTTGAAAATAACTGAGAGTCTATAAAGACTTTTACAGCAAATCTCTTAGTAACATTATTCTATATTGTTTATTTTTTATTACAAAAATAATTGCTTGAATTATTTTCTATTGAACAACTTTTAGTATTTTAAGACATTTCATTAACATACATCTAAGCATTATTTTCCAGGACAAATGGTCTAGTTAAACTTAACTCACTGGAGATCCTTAGCTTTAGTAACATAGATCTGAATCTTCATATGTTGAGACTAATCAAACCTCTGGTGACTCCCAGAAACCTCATTAAGTAGAGGGAGACTGTTCTTAACTGAGGATCATTGGAATTTATTTTCTTTACTGCTGATATTCAGGGTAGTCCAAGCAACACAAAATTCAATATGAGATGCTTTATCCAAATTGATTTCTACTTTTCAAAATAATCCAGAAATCAATCAGCTTTACCTGCCTCTCTAATGACTAAACCATTATTGAGTCTCACGGAGGCAGCAGTGCATTCACTTGGCATTCTCATTCTGTTTGCTTTGTCTCAGGAAGCAACATGTGGACTGAACTACTTCTAAACAAATACTAATAACTCCACCATTGCCATTCAACCATCTGGTTGAATTTCTGTACTTCTTGTGACTTCAACTGAACAATAATCCTCCTTAAAGGAGCGCAAATGAATATCTTTGGGAGGGTTAATTTTTAAATAGTAAGTACCCTAAGCATAAAGTCAAATGTATAATACATCCTAAGAGCACCAGTCAAAGATCTAGCTCCAAATTCTAGTTCTAGGACTTACTAGATAGGTGACTTAGAACAAATCACCAAGCTTTCTCAGCCTCTTTTATACAGCTGTTCAATGGAGACAATGCCTCTTAGTACTTTTTAAAATCTCAAATATTGAAAACCTATGTAAAAGGCTTAGCACAGGGTCTGGCATTAGAATCTAAGTGCTCAACAAAGACTACCTTNACCTGGGTCAGAAAGATCCCCTGAAGGAGGGCATGGCAACCCACTCCAGTATTCTTGCCTGGAGAACCACACGGACAGAGGAGACTGGTGGCGTATGGTCCATAGGGTAACAAAGAGCTGGACATGACTGAAGTGACTTAGCATGACCGCACTCACACATGCAATGATTATAGTACAAAGATCCTTATTTAAAGATAACTTAAAATTTAAATAGCAAATATTTGACCCTGTCCTTAAAGTCAGATACAGACCTACTCTTGGGTCCAGATAAGCGATAACACTCTCCCCAGTCTGGGGAAGCACATATAATCAAATGTAGTTGATTTTTACAACAAACCATTTGAGGGAAAGAAATAATGACTGAACATAGCCTCACAGCATTTGTGGTCAAGTTTTGCTACCAAATAACTAAAGAGATTTGGGGATATGGGGACCGTAGATGAGGGCCTATAGCCTACACATTCTATGCAAGTGGGCTTTGTTCCTCTTTTACTACAAGAGCAAAGACCTAGCTCAGGTTATCAACAACATAAACAAACAGATTTACTTTGAGAGACAGAAAAGCTGCTGGTGGTGGGCGGGCACTGGCCTGACCCCATTAGGCACTGGTGTTCCTAGAAGCTGGTCCAGCTCTCACGGTTAGACTTTGGCCTTCTCCTGCTGGCCATAGTCAACTTCACAGCACACCAAGATCAGACAAGGTTACTCAGTGACCCTGATGGACTAAGATAAAAACAAAATCCCTCTATAAACATGTTTGAACTCAGAGTGAAATAGTGTTGCCCAAAACACAAAAAATGACCAAATGTCACCCCCCTATTCTGACCGATGTGAGTGGTTGCTATTGTTTTTCCCTCCTTGCTTTGTCATCCCCACTTCCATTACCAGAATAGGTTATTCTGGTGTCCTTTTCTGCAAGATGAATTGGTACTGTGGCTTATAAAATCATCAGAATGCAATGTCTGTTAGCATGTGACAATTTCTAAGAAGTTTCTTAAAGTAATAAAGCAGAGCTTCTGAAATCACAAAAGTGAGGATCAGAGTACCTAGGATGACCTTCCTGAGATGAACAAATCCATCAAGTTCAGCTAAAAACAATACTTTATCCTACTTTTGCCTCACTCATGCATCTTCATATAATAAAATATTTACTAGGTGCCTATTATGTGGCAGACATCATAATAGTTATTCTACTAAAGTGAGAGACACAAAAGTTGTTGAAATAATATTATCTAGACCTAGATAGATGATAGGCACTGTGGCAGATATTTTCCACTTGCAATATCATATTATTATTATTACCTCTCAGGGTATAAAATCGTGACTAAAGATTACTGCTTCTAGTTCAGATACTAGAAAATTAGGACTTTAGAGATATTAAATAATTCAACTCAATTTTCTATTTATTGATTCTTTGTTACTTGTGATAAGGATGTCTGAGACTATTGAAACAAAAATACCCATAATAAGGTATCTACAATTTTCAATATGACCCCACCCAGAATCCAAAAGAATATGGACTGCTTGTATATCAATTTTTACAAAGAATCTGATGTATACAGTAACATGGAATTTGAATGCTCTACATTTGTGGAGAATGTTTATGACATTCTGATGCCAACTTCCTCTTACAGTGAATTTATAAGCATTTTGTAAAACAGAGGCAATGGTAAGGCTTGAAAATAACTGAGAGTCTATAAAGACTTTTACAGCAAATCTCTTAGTAACATTATTCTATATTGTTTATTTTTTATTACAAAAATAATTGCTTGAATTATTTTCTATTGAACAACTTTTAGTATTTTAAGACATTTCATTAACATACATCTAAGCATTATTTTCCAGGACAAATGGTCTAGTTAAACTTAACTCACTGGAGATCCTTAGCTTTAGTAACATAGATCTGAATCTTCATATGTTGAGACTAATCAAACCTCTGGTGACTCCCAGAAACCTCATTAAGTAGAGGGAGACTGTTCTTAACTGAGGATCATTGGAATTTATTTTCTTTACTGCTGATATTCAGGGTAGTCCAAGCAACACAAAATTCAATATGAGATGCTTTATCCAAATTGATTTCTACTTTTCAAAATAATCCAGAAATCAATCAGCTTTACCTGCCTCTCTAATGACTAAACCATTATTGAGTCTCACGGAGGCAGCAGTGCATTCACTTGGCATTCTCATTCTGTTTGCTTTGTCTCAGGAAGCAACATGTGGACTGAACTACTTCTAAACAAATACTAATAACTCCACCATTGCCATTCAACCATCTGGTTGAATTTCTGTACTTCTTGTGACTTCAACTGAACAATAATCCTCCTTAAAGGAGCGCAAATGAATATCTTTGGGAGGGTTAATTTTTAAATAGTAAGTACCCTAAGCATAAAGTCAAATGTATAATACATCCTAAGAGCACCAGTCAAAGATCTAGCTCCAAATTCTAGTTCTAGGACTTACTAGATAGGTGACTTAGAACAAATCACCAAGCTTTCTCAGCCTCTTTTATACAGCTGTTCAATGGAGACAATGCCTCTTAGTACTTTTTAAAATCTCAAATATTGAAAACCTATGTAAAAGGCTTAGCACAGGGTCTGGCATTAGAATCTAAGTGCTCAACAAAGACTACCTTTTATTATTATTATTATTCCATGTATAAGCTTCATTTGAGAAAATAACTCTTATGTACTCCCCTGTCCCAGCAATACTTCAAGATGCTTACTATATTTCAATTAAAGTGTTAAGCCTCTTTGTCTCCTACATTGTCATGTGACATTTGATCTTCTTTTTTTGATTTTGCATTTGTAAGGCTATACTGAATTTTACTTTCAAATTATGAAGGCAATACAAGCAAAACATCAAATAACACAGATATATAAAGAAAAGCTAGCAATCATCTCCTTTCCCAGGGTAAGCAATACCAATACACTGGCTTGTATGCTTCCACACCTCTCTCTGTGCTTACACACCTCTCTCCATGCTTACACACCTCTCTCTACGCTTACACAAAGACTAAGAGTCATGTATATGTCAACAGTCCAGTATACGCCTCTCCACATTTTTCTCTCACACATCCTCATACAAAATGGTATTATATTGGTTCCATTAAGTTTTAATTTTGTTTTTCACTTGACAAAATTACATGAGCTCATTTTAGGTCAAAAGTTAGAGTAACTAACTCATTTGTTCTAACAACTGCATGATAATCCATAGCATAAATACAGCATCATTTACGCAAGTATTCTATTATTGAAGCAAATTCATATTGTCTCCATTTTTTTTTCTTTTTGCCCCTACAATCCATGTGGCAATAAACATCCTTGTTCAAATGTCCTTACACATTGGTGATTTTATTTTTGTATGATAGTCTCTAAAAAGTAAGATTTAGCATTTACTGTGTGTCAGGGACTGTTTTAAATGTTTTGCATTTATTATCTCATTTAATCTTAACACTACTTGATGAAGTATTATTATTACCCCTATTTTGAGTATTATAAAATTTAGGTAAATAAATTGCTCACAAACACTAGCTAGTAAGTGTGAATAAGTGCTTTTAACCTAAACAGTCTGGCCTCCAAATCCTTGCTTTTAACAGGACACTTATCCAGAAATTGCCCAATTATTTTCCCCAGAAGTTGCATCCACATATGGTTCTTCCAAGACAGTTCCTATAAACTGTTTTAAGTCTTCCATTGTACACCACAGAATGGCTTATCTATGACAGAAATCAACTGGCAGCATGCTTCTTAGACACAGATCCTATCTTGTCTGTTTCCAAACACAGTTGAGTGTGTTCCCTATAGTCTGAAAAGCCTTTTACAACATGGATTTAGGTAATTTCAAGAATTGTGTCTCTCTCCTTCGACTCCTCTTAGCAGTTGGGACAAGAAATGAATATGTATTACTAGTGAATGGGATGCAGAATATATTAGCTGTCTCTACTAACAGCTTCCAGCTTTACACTTGGGGAAAACAGACATCGGAAATTTTCCATTTATAGTTTATGTTATTTACATTCTTTAAAATTCTTCAGTCTTGGGGCTTCCCTGGTGGTCCAGTGGTAAAAACTCAGCATCTCTACTGCAGAGAGTAGGGGTTCAATTCCTGGTCAAAAATCTCAGTTTCTTCATGCCTCTAGGAGGGGCCAAAAAATAAACAAAATCTCCAGTCTTTTAACCCTCAGGGAATGAAGTAATTCTTCCTCCTCCTTTCAAAACCCAAACTCCCCAAACTGATTACAATTATAATGGCATATTACTGTTTTTAGATTTCTTGTAAATTTTATTTACTTTTCTCAAAAGTGTTTGAATATGCAACAGAGTCTTGTGGACTTGAGCAAAGAATATGGCTTTTATTAATCAAGTAAATGAACCAAAGTAAACTCAGCAATCCGTAACTGCTTTTCTTAATAACAGTATACCTTAAGGCCATGATACTACATTTTGGCTCCTATGATGAGAAAGAAATAAGAAAAGAAAAATGCTAACACCATCCTGAGATAAGCATCATATTTTAGATAAGGAACAGTCAGAGACACATGGGATGATCATGGAATCCTGGGAAAAAACTTACTGTGTGTGGGTGGCAGTTTGGCAAAGAAAAAGTCTGGGTTTATGCCTCAAGAAAGGCAACTGGCAAAACCAATACAATATTGTAAAGTAATTAACCTCCAATTAAAATAAATAAATTTATATTTAAAAAATATAAAAAATAAAAAAATAAGATTTCAGGTTATTTAAAAAAAGGAAAAGCAACTGGAGTGAACGATAGTCACTGTTTGTGTTTGACTTTGTGACTCTCTGGACTATAGCCTGCCAGGCTCCTCTGTCCATGGAATTCTCCAGGCAAGAATATTGGAGTGGGTTGCCATTTCCTTCTCCAAAGGCTACTGCAAATGCTCCAAATTTAAAGATCCTAACGCTGGTAACAAATACTTCGCAGCTGCAGAGACACTACTGGCTGAGCAAATACTGTGAATGACTTAAGATTGAGTTGGCATTGTTGCCCCTCTGGAAGCAAGTTAACANGGCTACTGCAAATGCTCCAAATTTAAAGATCCTAACGCTGGTAACAAATACTTCGCAGCTGCAGAGACACTACTGGCTGAGCAAATACTGTGAATGACTTAAGATTGAGTTGGCATTGTTGCCCCTCTGGAAGCAAGTTAACATTGTGCAAGAATGCTTCTGGGAAAAACAGATTGAAACGATTTGGCCTGAAAACCTCTTGCTTTGAGCAAAACCATACCAGTTGGAAAATGAACTTTTGTTTAAGAAACAACAAAAAGAAGTTGAATGGGGTATAGTGCTATTCTGGAATTACTTGGTTGTCACAAAAGTTGTCAGCATGTGAAACTGCGTCTGTGGTTGTGGGATTTAGGAAATTTGGAGGACAACTTTATGGCTGGGATAAAGTCAGGTTGGTGAAGAAGTCAGCTTTGGGAAGAGTGAAAAGTGGTCATAAGTAGCGAATGTGCACATATTGAATGAGACCTGCTGAAATTTGTAAATGTTAATATATTCTGCATTAACTCAATTTCACGCACAGCCCTTTATACTGGAGGGAACTCAATGGGAGAAGAGGAAGGTATTGTAACTTGTCCTGGGGCACACAACTAGTAGTGAGGTAGCTGGCTTTCAGGATTCACATTTCGCTGGTTTGCCAGCACAACACGCTTCTGAGAGTGTGAAAGGAGCAATGTTAGGGCTCGATTAAAGAGTCCAGAAAGTTCTTCTTTCCACTGGAGCAAGGGTGCCCTCCCTAAAGCCTCAGAACCGTAGTAGGTCAGAACCCGCGGGGCTGGGACCACCGTGATGATGGGTAACTCAGCCGAGCGGTGGAGTGGAGAAGCCAGGCTCCACGGTGCCTAAGGTGAGGCAGAGGCGGCAGCTAGCCTGCCCCGCCAGACTTCATCAGCTCGCCGCGCCCCCAGGCTCCGCGCCCCGTTCGGCCCCGGTCCGCTCGCCCCAGGCTGTGTCACTCACTCACGGTCTGGGACACCTTCAGTTCCTGGTTGAGCCACTGGCACAGGATTTCCGACATGGTTCGGCCTGTATCTCCCACCGCAGGCAGGTGCCAGGAACGCGCGGGAAACCTAGCCCGCCTGCCTGTCCGCGTCCTCCTGTTGCCAAGGGCGACCCGTTGCTAAGGAAGCGTACTCAAGGCCGGAGCTAGGGGAAAGGCTGGGAGAAGAGGGGTGCCAGAGCTCAGCCCAGCAGGACAGAAAATCGTGGCTTGCCCCCTGCTGGTAGGTAAGACCGAGGTGTGCGCAGGCGTGGTGGGCTTGGGAGGGCTGGGGGAAGGCGGTGGAGCGCTCTTAACACAAAGCCAGGAGATGTTAGCAGGGTTGGTGTGTGGAGGAGGAGAGGCAAGGGAGCCTCTNCAAGAGTACTGGAGTGGGTTGCCATTTCTTTCTCCAGGGAATCTTCCCAACCCAGGGATCGAACCCAGGTCTCTCACATTGTAGACAGATGCTTTACCATCTGAGCCATCCGGGAAGTCCTTCTTCCCTGACTTCTTAAAAGAATGTGTAATTTCTATGATGGATCACGCTAGAATTCTTTATAGATGAAACAGTGAAGAATAAAACAGAATATAAAATATCAGAAAGCATTTCATGAAAGAGGGTTAATGTGAAATGAGGGTGGAAATATTTTTGGAGTCACTGTCCTGGAAGATAAAGACCCCACTGGAGGCTATTTACATTACAAAAATGTATCCTGAATGTAAACTTAACTATGAGCCACAAATTCCCTTTGCACAGCTTGCACACATTTCTTCACTAGATACCACTTTTCTCATCTCTGCATCTTCTTTTGGCAAAAAAACCCCAAAACTTTCTATCTCAGCCAATCCTTAATTGAGGACCCAGCTCATCAATTACCACCTTCACAAAACCACCTATTCTCTCCGTCTCCCTAATTTCTTCTTTCTTCTGAAAGCTCAAAATAAGTGCTTTGCTTTCAACTTTCATCCAAGACACCTACGTCTTACCAACTACCCACAGCTTGGCCAACAACTCAGTTTGGCAATCTTCCACAAGTCTTTCTCAACATTTTCAAACAAGTATTGATTTAGGTTCATATTATTTGTGTCAAATAGCAGTAATGTTGTTAAAGTTTAAATCTGCTTCAAAATTCTTGAAGTCTTTTCTATTGAAGCAGATATAACCTTTTCTTTAATGTGTCATATTTTCCAGGCCCACATGATTTGTCTTATATATTGATTGGCTTTCTTAAGCAAACATTTAAAATTTCAATCTTAGAGAGAAATCAGATTTAAAACAAAATCAAATTACAAAGAAAAATGAGACAAAAAACTAGGTACCTCACGAGGAAAAGTGAGTCATATGTTCTAAGCTTGAGATAAACCGAAGTTCATTTATCAGAATTCTTGCTTTAATTTCTTACATGTTGAAGTTTTAGAGAAGCCAAACCACCCTTTAGTGTCTTAAATTTAAGGTTGTGAATTCCTGTTTTACTTTTTCCTTACTCAGAAAAAAGTAAAATATTACTAGTAAACCTTTTTAGTTTTGCTGAATGTGATCAAATAAATATATATTTCTCCAAGGAACACATACAAATGGCCAAAAAGCACATGAAAACATGCTCAACATCACTAAATATTAGAGAAATGTAAATCAAAACTACAATGAGGTATTACCCCACACCAGTCAGAATGGCCATCATCATAACATCTACAAATAATAAATGCCAGAGAGGGTGTGCAACCCTCCTACACTGTTAGTAGAAATGTAAATTGGTACAATGATTATGGAGAACAGTACAGAGGGTCCTTGAAAAACTAGATATAGATCTAGCATATAATTCATCTATCCCATTCCAAGCATATATACAGAGAAAGCCATAATTTGAAAATATAGGCATCCTGTTGTTCATTGCAGTATTATTAACAATAGGCAAAACATGGAAGCAACTTAAATATACATCAACAGAGGAGTGGACATTGATGTGATACATATATACAATGGAATATTACTCAGCCATAAAAAGAATGAAGTAATGCCATTTGCAGCAACATGGATGGACTTAGGGATTGTCACATTGAGTGAAGTAAGTTGGACAAAGCCAAATGTCATATGATATCGCTTATATGTAAGATCTTAAAAAAATGGTACAAATGAACTAATTTATAAAACAGAGGCAGAGTCAAAGATGTAGAAAACAAGCTTATAGCTAACAATGGGGAAAAGAGGGGAAGAATAATTTGAAGATTGGGATTGACATATATACACTGCTGCTGCTGCTGCTGCTAAGTCGCTTCAGTCATGTCCGACTCTGTGCAACGCCATAGATGGCAGCCCACCGGGTTCCCCCATCCCTGGGATCCTCCAGGCAAGAACACTGTAGTGGGTTGCCATTTCCTTCTCCAATGCATGAAAGTGAAGTGTCAAAGTGAAGTTGCTCAGTCGTGTCCAACTCTTAGTGACCCCATGGACTGCAGCCTACCAGGCTCCTCCACCCGTGGGATTTTCCAGGCAAGAGTACTGGAGTGGGTTGCCATTGCTTTCTCTGATATATATATACACTCCTATATATAAAATAGATAACTAATAAGGACCTACTGTGGGTTTCCCTGGTGGCTCAGTGATAAAGAATCCGCTTGCCAATGCAGGAGACACAGATTTCATCCCTGGGTAGCGAACATCCCTGGAGGACAAAATGGCAACCCACTCCAGTATTCTTACCTGGGAGATGCCATGGACAGAGGAGCCTGGTGGGCTACAGTCCATGGACCCGTGAAGAGTCAGACACGACTTAGTGACTAAAACAGCAACAACACAAAAGGGCCTATTGTAAAGGACAGAGGACTCGACTCTATATTCTGTAATGAGCTATATGGGACATGAATCCAAAAAATGTAGCTATATGTATAACTGATTCACTTTGCTGTACACCTGAAAGTAATACAACATTGTAAATCAACTATACTCCAATAAAATTATATATATACAAATATATTTAATCTTATTTGTCATATCCCTAATAATAAAAGCAAAAACCAGCAGAACTAAAGGAAAATCAAAATTATATAAAATTAAAATGAAAAATATATACAATTATAGTTGAGACTTTAAAACTTTACCATTAACAATTGATGAAGTAGAAAAAATTTTCTTTAAGGATATAGAAAACTTGAAAAACACCATATCAATCAAATTAATATAACTGATATTTACAAAACAATTTGAAAGGAAGCATTCATTGAAGGCTGGTTACACAGTAATACAACTAGAAATAAAGGTGGTATAGATTAGATTGACTCTGATGACTTCAAAAATCACATGGAGAAAATTACTTTTTATTTTTCTTCCCACTGTGATCTATATTGTCATCATGATGCATTAGCTTCTCCACAGTTGAGCTCTCATTGTTTTCTCAAACTTCATCTAATCACATTTTTTATTGGTACCTTTTCAAATATGTTATCAAAAATTTCATAATCATTTTCCTAGATTACTAGGGAAAAGTTTATTGAATTATGTAATATTTTTATATCAAAGGAAATAACAATGCTAATTCTATGGGAAATATGGGATTTCCTATAGAATATAGAAGGAAAGAAATGTGATAGCAGAATTTCAGTCATATGTGCACTTCACGAAATAAAATATAACTATATTATAATTTACTTCCCTCTTGATTATTTATTTTTATCTTGTTTTTTCTTTGTTTGCTTTTGTTTTTGTGGAAGGAGCTTATCTGAATTGACAGAAAAATAACATAAAACTAATTTCCTTGTAATGGTTTATAAAGAATGACAATTCCCTTTTATTTAGCAAGAATAAAGGAAGGATGTGTGCTCTATGCTCCAAGTGTGATTGCAGTTTCCAGACTCTTGGATTTTACCAACTGAATACTTCAAAAGCAAATTTGGAAAACAATGTAATGTTGCCAATTTTCTTTTTTGTTTTTTTTTTCAAGTAAGAACATAAAAACAAATACCTTATCTTTTCTGGCCATTATTTCACATAAGAAAGAATATTTTACAAAAAAAGAAATAGAAATCAGAAAATTTGAGAATGAAAAACCATACATTAAATTGAATAGACTTTATGTAAAGCCCACAGTATGTCATTAGAGACTTGTGAATGTCTTTGTAGATTGGTCCTACTGTTGCCAAAACTCTGTTCCAGAACCTGACACTTAGGTACCTCTTGAACATGGATCCTTAATCTCCATAGTGTTTGCAACATTTCCACGTTGGAATGTCCAAGACCTGTGAGATGGGATGTGTATGTGTACATGTTAATGGAAAATTATCTGTGGATACTTTTTTCCTTTCCTTAATAAGTTTCTTTTTGTTTTTCTTTTTGGAGTAGTATCTTCCTATGTCTTCCAAAAGAATAAATACAGGGTTAAATGTTGGCTGGGATATTTTTAAGGCTACCTGAAGACTACAAGCTTTCATAGAATTTGAAGGTCTTCTATAGGGTTTATCGACACCACATCCACAAACTCTACTGGAGAATTCCGCATTTTAGGAAACATTTGCCTATAGCAAGTTAAATCCCCAAGGAGAAAAAAAATGGCTTTCAGATTATGCACTCCTTGGGAGACAACTGAATTCTTATAGTACTAAACTGGAGGCTTTAAATCATGCTATTTTGAATTGCATCAGGAAGTCCAGTCCTAAGTAAGACCTGTACTTGCTATGGCTACTAGCAATTTCCATGCCATATTCTTACATATGTGTTCTAAGCATGTGATTAAACTGTCAAATCCTCCAGAAGTCTGAGAACACTGGCAAGAGTCAGACCAAAGAGATCCAGACATTTAAATGAAGAATGAAATTAACTTCAATTTTCTTAGTTATCATCTACGATATTTTACCAAGTTAATAGCAGGTCTTCAAAAACTTTATTCCAAACCACTCAAATGTGAGGAAGTCAACAGTGATGAAATTATAATGAAAATGCATCCATACTTGTTAAGAAATTGATTTTTTATGCCTAATTAGTTTTTGAAAAGTAGAACTCAGTGTTCAAGTACTTAATTTGATATATCTACCAGATGGATCTCTTTTATATTAAATTCCTACTCGTTTAACCAAAGAATAGCTATTAAAGATACTTAGGGTGTCTCCAAAGACAAAGCAGGATTTTAACAGCATTAGGAAATTAATGATTGTAATGTATGCTAGAATTGTGATGAAGTGGTGACCAATAATTACATTAAGTTCCACTGCTTTGAAAATAGCATTTTTTCATTATTTTCTTCTGTCAGGGAGTAGGCAGAAAAACTCAAAGATGAATGATGTAATATATGTCTTTCTCATCACAGACAAATGTGAAACATGTGGCAAGAGAGGGAAAAGTCGAGAACCGAATGGAAAAAAAGCTGTATTTTTAAAATTAACCCAATTACAATTTGATGTTGACTTGGTATTTTGCTTACATGCCTTACTCATGTTATGAAAATAGCTAATGAGGGAGAAGGCCAAAGATGGAAAATCTAATATGGTGATTTTCTTTTACTAAAAACATCAATCATGTAATTATTATCACCAAAAAATGCTAAGCAATTGATTTTTTTAATGTAATATGAATCCTTGCAGCTCCTCACTGTTTCTTTGTAAATGTACCAACTGACCATACATTCCTCTCCAAACTTACAAACTTATTGGCAACATAGAACCCAGAGATAAATTAGTTTAACCAAATTTAGCATTCTAAAACTTCTGCAAAATGGAAGAACAGAATCTGAATCCTTGACGTAAATTCACTTGCCTCAAAGTACTCCCTCATGGCTAAAAGATTTCACCTACCACCTCAGAGAAATGCTGAGAAAACTAACTTGATTTTTGCATATTTTTCATCTTTCAGAGATTTGGTGATATGGGCAAAGTCATCCAAAACCAAACAAACCAACAACCAAAAAACTCCCAAGCTTTAGAACAATTGTATGTATCAGATTTTCATTTATACAACCTGTGTGGTGCTAGAACTGAAATAAAAAAATAACATAAAAACAAATGAAAGGCACTAAAACATAATATAATCCAACTATAGGACATTTTTGAATAGGCAAAACTATGGAGACAGTATAAAGATCAGTGGATGCCAGGGTTTGAAGTGAGGGAAAGATGAATAAGTGGAGCACGGAGGATTTTGGAGGCAGTGAAAATACTGATACTATGATGGTGGATACACAACATTATGCATTTATCAAAATTCCTTCCCAGGTGGCACTAGGGTAAAGAACCCACCTGCCCATGCAGGAGACTACAGAGATTCAGTTTTGATCCCTGGTTGGCGAAGATCCCCTGGAGGAGGAAATGGCACTCCACTGCAGTATTCTTGCATGGAAAATTTCATGGGCAGAGGAGCTTGGTGGGTTGCAGTCCATGGGGCCTCAAAGAGTCAGACATGACTGAGAGACTGAGCAGATGTGAGAACAGAGACAATACAACACAAAAAATGAACCCTAATGTAAACTATGAACTTTGGGTGATTAAAAACAAACAAAACCACAAACAAAATAAACTCTTTTCCCACAAAATATGTACTTGGAAAGTAACCAGTCCATGTCCATGTGCTTTGTTGCTCAGTCGTGTCCGACTCTTTGCGACCCCATGTACTGTAGCCTGCCAGGCTCTTCTGTCCATGGGGATTCTCCAGGCAAAGATACTGGAATGGGTTGCCATACCCTCCTCTAGGGGGTCTTCCCAATCAAGGGATCGAATCCAGGTCTTCTGCATTGCAGATGGAGTCTTTACCATCTGAGCCAATCAATGCATCAGAAACAAAATCACAACACAGAATACAAAATATTTGAAATTGAGCAGCACTTAAAGAACTACATATAAAAACAGTGGGATGTAACTAAAATAATATTTACCAGAAAGTTTGTCGCCTAAAATAAATATCTTAGAAGATAAAAAGTTTGGAAGTCAATGAGTCTAGGCCTTTCAATAAGTTATTTTTTAAAAAAAGAACAAACTAAGGTGCTAGGATAAAAATTATTTTTAAAAATAGATCTGATCAAGTTTGAAGTGTGCATATCTATAAAAATGTCTCTGTGACTGTGAATTATTAGAATTGTTTAAGTGTAAAGAGGTAACGGAAACGTATTTTATCTACTTCAAGTCCAGAGATCTGTTTCCTAGTTCTTTTCATAGAAAAGGCTAGATATTGTTTCACTTGTGGTTCACTTTGCTCTTCTGGACCTTAATTATTTAATTAATGTGAAATGAAGAATTTAGAGAAAAAGTCACACCTAGCTCTTCTGGGATTCTGCTTTTCCAGGGCCTTTGTGGAGGCAACACTTTGCCTAATATAATATTCAGCATATAGTGTTGTTATCATGTGGACCCCTAGTGTCTGCCTGGGAGCCTGGAAACTGAAACAGTGAGTTATGTTACACGGAACACAACATTATTATTATGGCCAGTAGTAGCAGTGGTGGTGGTGGTAATGGTAGCAGTGAAAAATTTATAGTAAAGATGACTCACTTGCTCCTATTATTCCCTTTGTGTGGTCACAATTAGTTCATAACTAAATTCTCAGCACTAAAATTCAAACTCTCCCCTCTTTACAGCATTTTCAGTAAAATGTATAACTCTCTTCCAAGGCACATTACATTAATAGAAGTTCCAAGTTGCTCTTAAGTGCTCCGAGGGCAAAGCGACTGACAATTGTCTTGTTAAATCAGTGTCATGTTCACTTACTTAAGGAGATTCTGGTCTGAGAAAATAGTAAGGCAGGCTGTTTCATTTCTCATACAAGAAGAATAAAATAAAATTATTTTTCAAAGTTAGAGAAAATTTCACAGTGCGTTTTTGCTCACAATGGAGAGAAATCTTCCTGCACTATTTCTTGCTCCTTCCCGTTTGCCATGCTGTAAAAAGGATGAATTGGCAGTTGGGAACAGGACATGAGGGAACCTACTTTTTCTCCCCTCTGTTCTCTTGTCAACCAGTATCTGTTCTCTGTAAACCAATGGTTCTCAAAGTGTTGTCAGAGACGCTTGCAGGGGCATCAACCTGCCTTTTCTAGTAGTTCTAAGTAAGACGTTCAGTTCAGTTCAGAGTGTACAGTGGAGTCTTCCCTAGCTATATGACATGTAATGGGGCGTCCCAGATGGTGCAGTGGTAAAGAATCCCCCTGCCAGGGGTTTAGCCCACCAGGAGAGGTGGGCTCAGTCCTTGGGTCTGGAAGATCCCCTGGATTAGGACATGACAAACTGCCCCACTATTCTTGCCTGGCAAATTCCTTAGTCAGAGGAGCTTGGCAAGCTACAATCCATGGGGCCGCAAAGAGTCAGACACGTCTGAGTGACTGAGCACGTAATAAGTGATGCCACAACAGTTTGAATATGGAAGCAGACAGGAGAATCTTGCTGTCTTCTATCAAACCAGAGGTTAAAAACATTTACATTAATACAAAATAATGCCACTCTTCCTACAAAATATTTATAGCTTTGATCACATATTTTTCATAAACACATTATTTTTGTTAATATGTCAAGGGTTTGTTATTATATATTAATGTATGTATTATATATAATTTTAATGTGTATTTATATACATACATAAATATGCTTCAATTAAACTAATTTATGTATATATTTATTGTATATAATGTATTTAATATATTTTGATGCATGTTTATAACTAATGCATATTATGTACTACTTTAAATTTGCATTTTAATTTCAAAGGGAGTAAATATTGATAGATATTAATCCACATGAGAAAAAATTCTTTATAAAGTTTAAGGGTTCTTGAGATCAAAATTTGACAACTACTGCAGTAAGTATTTCCTTTGGTAGCAAAGAGGAAAATTAGAAACAAATGAATCTAAAATCCAGAGAAAGTGATCTAGTTTCATTTTTTTACAAGTGGTTGACCAGTTTTCCCAGCACCACTTATTAAAGAGATTGTCTTTACTCCATTGTATATTCTTGCCTCCTTTGTCGAAGATAAGGTGTCCATAGGTGTGTGGATTTATCTCTGGGCTTTCTATTTTGTTCCACTGATCTATATTTCTGTCTTTGTGCCAGTACCATACTGTCTTAATGACTGTGGCTTTGTAGTAGAGCCTGAAGTCAGGCAAGTTGATTCCTCCAGTTCCATTCTTCTTTCTCAAG
>SJYV01001915.1:62162-85773 GCA_006410875.1 Neotragus pygmaeus
AAAGAAAAACACCAATACAGCATACTGACACATATATATGGAATTTAGAAAGATAGTAATGATGACCCTGTATGTGAGACAACAAAAGGACACAGACATAGAGAATGGACTTTTGGCCTCAGAGGGAGTAGGAGAGGGCGGGATGATCTGGGAGAATGGCATTGAAGCATATATACTATTATGTAAGAAACGAATCACCAGTCTATGTTTGATGCAGGATGCAGGATGCTTGGGGCTGGTGTACGGGGATGATCCAGAGAGACGTTGTGGGGTGGGAGGTGGGAGGGGGATTCGGGATTGGGAGCTTATGTACACCTGTGGTGGATTCATGTCGATGTATGGCAAACCCAACAGAGTATTGTAAAGTCAAATCAAAAAATAAATAAATAAATAAATTAAAAAAAATAAAATCCAGAAAAAAGGACAGGAGGGACTTAAATGCTGAACTAACCCCAAAGAAGAGGATAAAGCACTTGGAAAATCTCTCCCAACCTCCATAATTGTTTAGACTCAATGCAAGTAACAAATAAACTCTTTAACTCAAAATCATGTATGAGGGACTTCCCTGGTGGTCCAGACTCCACATTTCCACTGCAGGGGGCATGGGTTTGGAGAACTAGGATCCCACATGCCTGGTGGGTGAAACAACACTGAATATTCATTAGGATGACTGATACTAAAACTCCAATACTTTGGCCACCTGAGGTGAAGAGTCAACTCATTTGAAAGGACCCTGATGCTGGGAAAGATAGAGGTCAGGAAGAGAAGGGGACAACAGAGGACGAGATGGTTGGTTGGCATCACCGACTCAGTGGACATGAGTTTGAGCAAACTCCGGGAGATGGTAAAGGACATGGAAACCTGTTGTGCTGCAGTCCATGGGGTCACAAAGAGTCAGACATGACTGAGCGACTGAGCAACAGCAGTAACATTAGCCTGGGATGAATAAAATGAAGGGAGAATTAAGTAAGGATAAATGGGAAAGTGATCAAGCTAGACTCTGGATCTTCAATGCTGAATAACGTATTCTTGCTGCTGCTGCTGCTGCTAAATCACTTCAGTCTTGTCCGACTCTGTGCAACCCCATAGACGGCAGCCCACCAGGCTCCCCCATCCCTGGGATTCTTCGGGCAAAAACACTGGAGTGGGTTGCTGCTTCCTTCTGCAATGCATTCTTACTGCTTATCTTAAAAGACGATATTTGCTTAATGCCCCACGCATCTGTGTATCTTAAATGTCTGGGTTGTCATATATGTGGCATCTGTGTATATGGTTTAAAGATTACTGTTCAGAACATGTTGCCCTGTCCCTCAGTCCTGGGTGGAATAGTAGTATAGGTTCAGAGCAGACATCTGGAATCAGGCTTGGGAGGTTGAATCCTAGTCTTTCAAGTTACTTAATTTCTTTGTCTATAATATGGGGTTAATAACAATAGCAGCTCTACCTTGGGGTTGCTATCATGATGATAATATTTGTGACTACTTGATAAGTGTTTAGCACAGTATCTGGACCACAGTGGGTTCCCTATAATTATTGGGTTAGCAAATAAGTGAAACCAGAGCTGGCCAGGTTAAACGCCAGGAAAAAGCAAGGGCCTAGGCTGTGAAGCAAATATAACATGACCGAGCGGGTAGGAGGTGGCTCCGCAGATCAGAATGAATTGCTAAGTAGGGAAAACAGACAGCAGCCTCTGGGGTTAGAATGATTGGGTATGGACAGACCCAACAGCGAGTCATCAAAGCCCAAGGAACCAAAGAGGCTTTACATGATAGAGATGTACTCAGTTGTTTCAGTCAAATCTGTCTCTTTGTGACTCTACAGACTGTAGCCTGTCATATTCCTCTGTCCATGGGATTCTCCAGGCAAGAATACTGGAGTGAGTTGCCATGCTCTCCTCCAGGGGATCTTTTTGACCCAGGGATCTAACCCAAGTCTCCTATTTCTCCAGCCTTGCAGATGGATTCTTTGCCACTGAGCCACTGGGGAAGCCGAAATGAGAGGGGAGGGCCTGGGAGGAAAAAGTGTTGCTCCCAATATACTCTCATGAGAAATGTTTCACAGAGATTGAGCTTGGTGTGAAGGACTGCAGGGGAAGAGACACAACCCTCTGAACCCAAACATCTACTCTTCCAGTTATAAAAAATTGCCACCACTGCTTGATGGCAGTATATTCAAATCATGCACATCACAGCATTTTCTGTTACTATATCATTTCCAAATTCTGTCCCAATGTGCTGAAAAATGTATTTGAAATATTCTGAAGTCCAAAGAAGAGACTTTTTTAAAAGTCATGCCACATTTCTTTTCCAGGGGAATTTAATTAAATTTGAAAAAAAGGAAACTTTGATTTACTCTGGTATTTATATTAATCTGTTCTAATTTCATTAAGTAATCCAAAAGCTTTTGAAAACACCCTAATTGTTTTATACAATAGTTAAATTTTAATTAAGTGTGCTATTTATTTAACTACTCTTGTTCAAAAATAGGGTCTTGCCAACATATATTAAGAGCATAATTCTCAGTTTGGCACATATAGTTATTCACATATCATTTCAAACAAAGAGTTGTAACCACTGTGTATTCAGAAGTAAATAATGGAATTCATATTTTAACATCAAACACAATTTAGTTTCCTATAATTAAAAATGTCGCAATAGCTAAACTCCAGATTTGCAATGGAAATTCTTTTGTTTCTGTGAAGCTTTAGATAGTTGAGGTAGGAGGAATTATTCTCCAAGCAAAAGTGCCTATTGCTTTTACACTCAAATTCAGGATCAAGTCACCATGTTGTAGCCAAGCATTCTGGGAAACAAACTCACTCAGAAGGACAATGCAGATAGTGGAATGCAGTTTATTACATTGGCGGGCCCAAGGCAGAGTCTCCTCTTAGCCAAGGACCTGGACCAGTTTTTGTGAAAACCTTATACACACTAAGTGTACATGCCCAAACCCACCTACCCAAATTCTCTGAAACTAGTATGAACAAAGGAAAAGAAAGATACAATCAAAATTAACCCATGATTCATATGCTTTAAACCCGTGATTTGTATGCCTTAAGCATAGGTATTTAACAGTGGACAATTATCAATAGGCCTGTGGTCATATCCCAGTAAGCATAATAGAGTTTATGATTCTATTCAGTTACACAGATAATTAGGATATTCTTTTAGGTGACAGGAGAGCCGAGGTACGAGCCCTGGGACTCTTCCATCCAGGGAGTCTGGTTTTCCAGTTGGTATGTCATTTTCATAGATACTGGGCATATCGCTCAAAGTCTACAGTCTGGCCCAAGATGGAGTCTTGATTTCAAGATGGAGCCTGTTCTGTCTGTTTCATCTTGCAAAAATCTTTAAACTTATCATGTAACTCCAGAATAGCAGGGGTAAACTTTTAGAAAAAGATTAACTTTCTAGTATGCACACTTCCAGTACTAAGGATCCAGGTACCCGTAAATGTACCATTACCTATAAATGTACAGGTAATGATTATAATGGGCACTCTTCTTCTAGGAACAAAGTGGAAGAGCACAGTCTTTCAGAAGTTTCCAGACAAGTTCTTCTCAGTGGTATTATATGAAGAAATGCTGAGGCTTTGTATGCAATACTAGAAAGTATTGTCTTTCTTTTATTCCTCTATTGTCTAGTATTGTCAATACTAGAAAGGCTTGTCTTTCTTCTATTCCTCTTTAAGAACAATGTGAAATAAATATCCTATATTAACACCTATATGTGGAATCTGAAAATACTTAGTATAGATGATCTTATTTACAAAGAGAAATAGAGACACAAATGTAGAGAACAAACGTGTGGATACCAAAAGAAGAAGGGTGGGGTCGGATGAATTGGGAGATGAGGACTGACAGATATGCACTATTAATACTATGTATAAAAGATTACTGATAAACTACTGTTTGGGTAGGGAACTCTACTCAGTGCTCTGTGGTGACCTAAATGGGAAGGAAATTCAGGAGAAAGGGGGTGTATACATAGAGCCAATTCATTTTGCTGTACAGTAGAAACTAACACAGTATTGTAAAGCAACTAAACTCCAATGAAAGTTAAAATAAATAATTAAAACAGTTGTGTTCCTATTCAGGAATTCTGCACTTGACCTACTTTGCAAAAACCCCAAACTCTCTTTGTCCAGCAATTAAATATTGTTCAACAATTAAATTTTGAAAGTAGAATATAAAGAACAGTGGGAAAAGTTAAATATGTATATTTGCTTTTGTTGGGAGAGTCACTTGAATTGAATACTTGTACTTTTAAAGTGACATCTCTGCTGAGAAATTGTGAAGTATTTTGTATGTGTAAAATTTTCAGCAACCTCTGGATTGAAACGTAAGAAATGCAAGGATTATGTGGGTTATGGGCATGCCCCTGATTCTTTTAAGAGAAAACTTTTCTAGAGAGTTCAATAATGAATTTGTAACATCTGAGGACAGTTAGTTTCTTTTTTTAGAAGAATCTTTGAAAAAGATTTCTGGGGTGAATAAGTTTTTTCCATTTCCTTCTATTCATTGGTTGCTCTATTACTTTTCTCCTTTCCTTGCCTGAGGGGTATTCATTCATTTATTCAACAAACATTTTATTGGGTCCCTAATCTATGGCTCTGTTTTGGGACTGGTTGACAGTGTTGAACTTTACCTAGGTCTGGAAAATAGAATTCCCCGAAACAACCATGAGGATCATTGAGAAGATTTGCATGTATGAGACCTAAAGAGTCAAATTCTTGTCTTCAGGTTCAGTAGCAGTGAAACCCATCCTCATAAAATTGAGTTCCTCTACTGAGTTTATAATTAACTTCTCTATCCAAAACATTATTTCCTTTCTTGTTTCATTCCTATTCCTCTCAGGATTGACAAATATTAAAGAAAAGAGGGGATAGAAATTGATAAGGGCCCCATGGAGCCTTCCTAGTACACAATACCTTTGTGTCTTACATTTTGTGTTTGCAGAAAGAAGTATTAGTCTCCTAGGCCTTACCTGACTTCCAAAGATCATACTTAGGGAGTTACTAATTAGGGAAGTGAGAAAATGCAGAAACAATGGACAAGCTGTCAAGCCAGGAAAGGAATGACTGATTAAGCAATAGTTCAGCAGTAAAACTTTCCTAATGGCTCAGACGGTAAAGAGTCTGCCTGCAATGCCAGAGACCTGGGTTCAATCCCTGGGTTGGGAAGATCCCCTGGAGAAGGGAATGGCAATGCATTCCAGTATTCTTGCCTGGAGAATCCCATGGACAGAGGAACCTGGCAGGCTACAATCCGTGCGGTCACAAAGAGTCAGACACAACTGAGCATTAGCACACAGCAATAAAGCAGAATCCTAGTTCCTCAAGGGGTCTACAAAAGATGTCTGATGCACATCTTTGAGCTGTTCTGCAGAACTAAGATCCTCCCCCACCACCACCCAGGTGGAGGATAACTACATGTTGACCATAAGTATGTAGACTCCAGATCGAAACCAGAAGCTTGATGATTAAGATTCCTGAAATATCACCCTGTTACCTCTTAACCTCACCACCAGCCAATCAGAAGAAAGTCTGCCAACGGCAACCCTCATCCAAAATGTTGCCTGTAAAAACCCTTTCCTAAAAGTCACTGAGGAGTTCAGATGTTTGAGCTTGACCTTCCCATTCCTCCTTGCTTGATGTCTTGAAATAAACACTGTAACTTCCTCCACAACCACGTCAATAGACTGGCTCTTCTGAGTGGAGGGCAAGCAGACCCAAGTTTGGATCAGTAACAGTAGTTCAAAGCCAAGGCTTTTGATATGCAAGGGTCTATATGTATATGTATATGCACACACATGCACATATGTATATATACATACACATATATGCATATGTATACATATGCAATTCAGTTCAGTTTAGTCACACAGTAATGTCCGACTCTTTGCAACACCATGGACTGCAGCATGCATCTTCCCTATCACAAACTCCCAGAACTTGCTCAAACTCATGTCTGCTGAGTCGGTGATGCCATCCAACCATCTCATCCTCTGTTGTCCCCTTCTCCTCCTGCCTTCAATCTTTCCCAGCATCAAGGTCTTTTTCAATGCATCAGTTTTTCACATCAGGTGGCCGAAGTATTGGAGCTTCAGCTTCAGCATCAGTCCTTCCAATGAATATTCAGGATTGATTTCCTTTAGGATTGACTGGTTGGATCTCCTTGCAGTCCAATGGACTCTCAAGAATCTTCTCCAACACCACAGTTCAAAAGCATCAATTCTTCAGTGCTCAGCTTTCTTATGGTCCAATACATATGCAATATATGAGTATATGTGTGTATATGCATATATATACATGTGCACATATGTGTGTATATGGCTTTCCTGGTGGCTCAGATGGTAAAGAATCAACCTGCTATGCAGGAAATCTGGGTTCAATCCCTGGGTTGGAAAGATCTGGAAAAGGGAATGGCTATCCACTCCAATATTCTTGCCTGGAGAATTCCATGGACAAATGAGCGTGGTGAGCTACAGTCCATGGAGTCACAAAGAGTTGAACACAACTGAGCAAATAACACATACACATGTGTGTATATATACACTTATTCATATATATGTGTATATATGTATAATGTGCGTGTGTGTGTGTGTGTGTGCATGCGTGTGCGTGTAGCTTCCCTAGTGGCTCAGACAGTAAACAATCCATCTGCCATGCAGGAGATCCCAGTTGGATTCCTGGGTTGGGAAGATCCCCTGGAGGAGGGCATAGCAACCCACTCCAGTATTCTTGCCTGGAGAGTCTCCATGGACAAAGGAGCCTGGTGAACTATAGTCCATGGGGTCATAAAGAGTTGGACATGACAGAGCAACTAAGCACAGAACACATACATATGTATGTGTGTGAGTATATATATGTCTGTGTGTGTGTGTGTGTATTTATATCTTGGATCCTTGCAAGTCAAAAGTCTTGACTTTGAACTACATATAGATATATGTGCAATACTTGTACCTTGGCCACAGATAGTAGATTGGAAAGAAGAGAGGTGAGATGCCAGATAATCTTGCCACCACAGACCAGAAAGAGGCCTTCCTAGCTTGGTGGCTTAAAGGGGATGAATAAGGGAACACAAGCAGGATAGTCTTTGTATCCTACCCCTCTTTCTCTTGCCTGGGATTGAGTCACTGTGTGTGAGTAAGGTAAATGATAAAATTGTTGCATGGGTTTGGGGATCTGTGATCTGAAAATATCTCACTTCTTTTGTGAGGCCCACAAAAGTTCCAAACTTCTCGGAGTTAGCCTATTTCCACTCCAATCTGTTCCCTCACACCCAAGCATGCTGCTGCAGCCACAGAAGAAAAATGGAAGCATAAAATGTCCAGGAAGAGAGTGTTGAGACCCTACCCACAGTATGCACAGCCCCAAAAAGAGCAGAAAAATGAACAAAATTTCTTCCCAACTTCTGTGACTTGGAAGGAGGTGGCTGAGAATGGGCTGCAGTGGGGAGTGGTCTCCCAAAGTTGAGGAAAACACAGTTTTTCACAGACTGGTTCCTAGAGAGCAGAGAGGGAAGGAGCTGTAACAGCATATGTACTGAGACTCACTGGAGGAGACCAGCTGAGACAGATGCTGATGACCTTGCACCAGAAACCTCTCTCCCAGTGATAGCAGGAAAACACATGCACAACAGCAGAGGAGTCTTCCAGGGAGGAGAGGGCCAAAGGGGACTAAAGGAGGCAGATCTGACTTCACTGAGTTTATACCTGAAATCATGGAGGCAAAATCTATTTGAATTGACCAGACTAGGTTTTCTATGATCAGATTAAATACAGTCTTAGAGGTCAAGCTGAATATGTGGTCTGAAACATCACACTAGTTCCATTATTCTATAGTATTAATTACTCTTAGTATTAATAAGTAGTGAAACCACTCATCAGTAGAGCACTATTTCTCTGATTCTGTATTTCGTTTCCTAGAATCTGGCAGAACACCACTGGTATTAATGTTCATCTCTTTAACTTAGGGCATTCAATACACATCTTCTCTGGCTGTTAGTCTTTTTGTGTCTTTATCATCAACACTCCCTTTGAGCATCCTTTCATGTCAGCCAGAAGTTGACCTGTGTTCACTAGTCCTAGAGAATAAAACGTTCAATCATTGTACCAGTATTTCACTGTGTCCCATCACTTCATGGCAAATAGAAGGAGAAAAATTGGAAGCAGTGACAGATTTTATTTCCTTATGCTCCAAAATCACTGCAGATGGCGACTGGAGCCATGAAATTAAAACACACTTGCTCCTTGGAAGGAAAGTTATGACCAACACAGACAGCATATTAAAAAGCAGAGACATTACTTTTGCCAAAAAAGGTCCACATAATCAAAACTATGATTTTTCTCCAGTAGTCATGTATGGATGTGAGAGTTGTTCCATAAAGAAGGCTGAGGGCCAAAGAACTGATGCTTTCAAACTGGGGTGCTGGAGAAGACTCTTGAGAATCCCTTGAACTGCAAGAAGATCAGGCCAGTCAGTCCTAAAGAAATCAGTCCTGAATACTCACTGGAAGGACTGATGCTGAACCTGAAGCTCCAGTATTTTGGCAACCTGATCCAAAGAACTGTCTCCTTGGAAAAGCCACTGATGGTGGAAAAGATTGAAGGCAAAAGAAGCAGGGGTTGTAGAGAGTGAGATGTTTAGAAAACATCACGGACTCAATATACATGAATTGAACGAATTCCAGGGAATATTGGAGGACAGAGCTTCAGTCCAAGGGGTTTGCAAAGAGCCAGACATGACTTAGCAACTGAACAACAACTGCAATGCCATAATTTACATAATTTCTTTATTTTTAAGAGAAGTATTACATTTACAAGATATTGCTATTAAAAACATAAACGGGTAAACATTCTCATGTACAATTATTTCTTCATACTTGAGTTGTTGCTTTAGGATAAATTCTCAGAAATAGGTCAAAGGGTATGGGCATTCTCAAGGCCCTTAACACTCAGTTAAAAATTGTTTTCCAAGAATATTGTTTTGATTTACTCTTCCATTAACTGTGTATGAGAATGGCTTTTTCACAGTAACTTTGCCAGCAGGGGAAGTCTCATTTATCAAATGACAAATTGGCAGAGGTTAACATAGTGAGTGAACTGGTGGTTTAGACGCTAAGTCATGTCTGACTCTTGTGACCCCATGGACTGTAGCCTGCCAGGTTTCTCTGTCCATTGAATTCTCCAGGCCAGAATACTGGAATTGGTTGCCATTTCCTTCTTCAAGGGAGTGGACTGGNTAGACGCTAAGTCATGTCTGACTCTTGTGACCCCATGGACTGTAGCCTGCCAGGTTTCTCTGTCCATTGAATTCTCCAGGCCAGAATACTGGAATTGGTTGCCATTTCCTTCTTCAAGGGAGTGGACTGGAGGGAGTAAAATTTTGTACATTTCAGGAGAGCAATTTGTCTTTGTCTTTCTGAAATGATGCATGCAAGGACACTAGAAAAATTCACAACATTTTAATTAGTTATACCAATCACAAAAATTTTTCCTAAGAAAAAATAGATGGCATGTGTAAAATGAGCATTTAAAATGTTAATTGTGGTGTTGCAAAATAGTAGGGTAAAGGCAACTTACATAGGAATTATTGAAGAAATTGTGAAGTAACTGCTAAAGATAAAACTACATATAAAACTACTAAACATGTAGAAAAACATTAATGGTGATGAAGTACTAAGCAAAATAATCATGTGTCAGTAAAATAAAATTTTTGAATTTTTAAAAACCATATGTTGATTTTATTTTTAAGTATGGAAAGAGATACCAAAATGTTAATAATGTGTTTGAGGTGTTTTTTGTTTGCTTTGTTTCTCTCATTATGCTCTTTTTTATATCTTTCTAGAATGATGCTTTCCCTGATGCTGTGAAGGACTGAAGGTAAAAGGAAAAGGGGGAGGCAGAGGATGAGATGGTTAGATAGCATCACTAACTCAATGGACATGAATTTGAACAAATTCCCAGAGATAGCAGAGGACAGGTAAGCCTATTGTATTGCAGTCCTTGGGTTCACAAAGAGTTGGACATGACTTAGCAACTGAACAACAATAACAACATCTTTGTGGAATATATATTTTAAAGAAAGGATATATAAAGATAAAATCCTTATTTCTAAGTCTATAAAAGTATAATCATTGGTTCAAAAACTTGCCAAAATTTATTATAATTAACATTAGCATTTAAATGTCTTTATTTTCAGTATCAATCAAAGCCATTGTTATCAGCTTTGTTTTTATTCTCAGGAAAATGGATTTTCCTTCTTAATTCTACTAATATGTTGAATTATTTTGTATCATGCCTTTAACTGCAATTATGAGTGAATGTAATACTTTATATGTCACCTAATTAGTTTCATGAAAACTCATAAAACCACACAATATTCACATACGTATTTCCATATGTTTTACCATTAATAAACATTAATTGACTTTTTAAAATTGAAAACTTTAAGATTTTTAAATACATTAAACTGTGTTGCTCTTGGCAGTCCATCCAATTAGGGAATGAGTCTCTGCCAACTCTATTTTCGAATATTTCCATCCCAGTCAAATCAAATTCTTGCTAAGTCAATCTACCCCTCTGATGCTCCAAATGTGGTCTGTTAACCATTGATATGGTCATCTCCAGGAAGCTTTTGAAAATGCAAAATATTCAGCCCCATTCAAGACCCATTCAAGTTTTCCAAATAATCTGTATGTATGTTAATATTTGAGAAGCACTGGGCCAGAAATAATGGAGAATAAATTTTTTCAATCTTCCTCCACTTTTTTTGTTGGTTTTGGTTTGTTGAATGCTATTGAAACCTAACATTGGTGGTAAAAACAACTATTATAGTACTTTTCTGCCTAGCTTGAAACAATTTTTGTTTTTTTGACTGACTGGAGTAAAGTGTGGCTACATAATTTCAAACCAAACAAATCAAGACAAAGCTGAAGTTTTCCTGGAAAATAAAAATGTGGGGAAAAAAAATCACAGACAATTGCTTAAGTATGCCTGTCAAGACTAGATATATTTTTCAAGTGAAAAGATTTCTTCTTTCTTTATCAGACCAAAACATAGATTCTGGTACATAAGCAATGACTACATCACAATTTATGGATGACATTTTCTGCTTCTAGGACTTCTTTCTGGGGAAAATGGGTTCTATCAAAGCTATGCTTTCAAAAGACATGAATATTTAAACTAAATATTTCAACTAAAAACAAAGCTAAAACAGAAAAATGACATGACACTATTTGACCACTTATACTAAACACATCTGGTGGAAAATAATATCCCTGGTTTAAAAGACCAGATGGAAAAAATTTCTCCTGGAAATCAATGTTAACAAAGCAATCTTTTCCATCTTTCCAAGAACTTCACTACCTTGTATACTGGTAAACAGAGTAGCAGGGAGAAAAATGATTATATTCTTCCAATGAACCCAGTGGAATAAGTATTCAATCTATGAGGAGTATATAGCTAAAAAAATCCCTGAAACAAATGCTTCCACGATTGTTGTATCTTTTCTGAGAGAGGTTCTTGTGAGCATTCTAGAAGGTGGGTTTTAGATTGCTGATTGATTGCTGGGAGAAATATCAATAACCTCAGATATGCAGATGACACCACCCTTATGGCAGAAAGCGAAGAGGAACTAAAGAGTCTCTTGATGAAGGTGAAAGAAGAGAGTGAACAAGCTAGCTTAAAACCCAACATTCAAAAAAACAAAGATCAGGGCATCTGGTCCCATCACTTCATGGCAAATGGATGAGGAAACAATGGAAACAGTGATAGACTTTATTTTTGTGGGCTCCAAAATCACTGTGGATGGTGACTGCACCCATGAAATTAAAAGCCCCTTGATCCTTGGAAGAAAAACTATGACAAACCTAGGCAGCATATTAAAAAACAGAGAAATTACTTTGCTAACAAACATCCGTCTAGTAAAGGCTATGATTTTTCCAGTCATCTTGTATGGATGTGAGAGTTGGACTATAAAGAAAGTTGAGTGCTGAAGAATTGATGCTTTTCAATTGTGTTGAAGCAGACTCTTGAGAGTCCCTTGGGCAGCAAGGAGATCAAACCAGTGAATCCTAAAGGAAATCAGTCCTGAATGTTCATTGGAAGGACTATGCTGAAACTGAAATTTCAACACTTTGGCCACTTGATGTGAAGAACTGACTCTTTAGAAAAAAACCCTGATGCTGGGAAAGAATGAAGGCAGGAGGAGAAGGGAATGACAGCGAATGAGATGGTTGGGTGGCATCAATGGACATGAGTTTGAGAAAGCTCTGAGAATTAGTGATTAACAGGGAAGCCAGGTGTGCTGCAGTCCAAGGGGTTGCAATGAGTCAGACAAGACTGACTGACTGAACTGAACCCCTTGACCAATATTTGGCAGATTAAGATGTCATGAATTATTTGATATTTCTCTTTTCAAAAAGTAAGATCTAATGTGCCTCTCTTTGCAGCTGGCATGACCTTGCAACCAACAGAACTCAGGAAATTGACATTTCAAGATTCGCTGAAGTCCAGGACTAGATCAGAAAAAACCATGGAACTTCTGCCTTGCCTCTGGGAACCCAGGCTGTCCAGATGCTTCCCAATGGGTCTCCCCTCTTGAAAGTCAGCTTTTACACAACAAGAAGCCCAGGTTATCACAGAGGCCTTGTTTCACTGCTCTTGGTGACAGTCCCAGGTGGAAGTCTTGTGGATGAGTCATTTTGACATTGGTTGCCATTAAACATTCAGAAGGACGGATACTGAAGCTGAAACTCCAATACTTTGGACACCTGATGGGAAGAACTGACTCATTTGAAAAGACCCTGATGCTGGGAAAGATTGAAGGCAGGAGGAGAAGGAGATGAGAAGGACATTGTTGCTGTTTCTAAGACTGGACTGTAGAAGGAAGGTAACGACTTTGGGCACCTGGACCAATAAAAAAGCTAGGTACAGACTCTAAAGAAGATTACCTAAAAGGTAAGCAAAGACTGATGAATGAGAGAATAAAAGTACTGTTGCCTACTTTTGCAGAAGACTTTTTAAAATATGATATTATTCTGTAGTTTGTTCCAAGGAATGTGTTTTCCTAAGAACATTAACATTTATTTTTGTACAAACAAGCCAACTCTTTTCAACTACTAAGTTACATTGGCTTGAACATTAACATTTATTTTTGTACAAACAAGCCAACTCTTTTCAACTACTAAGTTACATTGGCTTCTAATGCATAGAAAAAGGAATTTCTAATTTGAAGTTAAATTTTGTTGCTTAAGTGACATGATAGTTTTAGGTTACAGCTTAGTCTTCTTGAATTAAACTGTAATTGAATGAAACGTTAAAGACTCCAATCATTTCATACCATTTTTAACCAGGGAAAGTGTCACTCAGTCAAGTCTGATGGACTGTAGACCACCAGGCTCTCCTGTCCATGGAGCTCTCCTGGCAAGAATAGTGGAGTGGGTAGCCATTCTGTTTTCCAAGGGATCTTCCTGATTGAGGGATTGAACCCAGGTCTCTTGCATTGCAGGCACATTCTTTACCATCTGAGCCACCAGGGAATCCCAAAATAGATGGTGCCAAATAGCTAACAGATAACCAATAAATAGTATTCACCTCCCAATGGTATTAATTTCAAATACAAAGAATTAAAATTACTAAGGGAAATCAAATCATCAACTTTACTCTGAGCTGAACTCTGCCTGACATCATAGTATAAGAATCCCCCATAGAGCTGGAAAATCCAACTTGGGCTTAAGGACCAAATGACAGTCTTTTCTGTCTAATTCCCTGTCTCCTGTTAATCCTAAAGTAATGCAAGCTCTCCAGGGCCCAAGTGATGTTTAAAAAGAGCAGAGAGAAAGAATGATGACTATCCTCCTATCTCCTGTAAGCAAGAAAGTAGAGAGAACCAGAATGAGAGCAAGATTCAGGGCCATACCAGCTTACATTATCTGAGCACACATAAGCTGGAAGCTAGACCATGCCAACTGGGAAAAGGCTCAGTTGTATTAGCAACTCCAGTTATTACCTGTACCTTCCCATAGTCTCAGCAGAGTGGCAAGAAGAAAATAGGATAAAACGGGCTTTCTCAGTTTTATTCATGTGGGGAAAGTTCTTTTTCTTCTTCTTAAACTTGTGAAGCAAGGATCAGTATATGTATTGATCCCCCTCCTTCTCATCATCTGATAAAAGAAGTTAATAAAATCTAAGTGGAATAACTGTGAAAATTAGGGAGTTGACATCTGGGACTATTTAAACTTCAAACATAGTTTCTTTGATTAAAATAGTGATCCAATGATAAAAATCAAATGATATTTTTTGAAAATAAGCGTACAAAAATGAGTAATTTTTAAAATCATAGATGGTTAACTATACTAATCATATAAACATTAGATAACTGGCATTCCCAATGGAATATGATGTCCCAGTATTCACAGATTTGTCTGTTTTTACTTCTCAGTATTTTCAAATTTGCAGTTAAGTATACTTAAAGCTCTGTCTAGTCAAGGCTATGGTTTTTCCAGTGGTCATGTATAGATGTGAAAGTTGGACTGTGAAGAAAGCTGAGCGCCGAAGAATTGATGCTTTTGAACTGTGGTGTTGGAGAAGACTCTTGAGACTCCTTTGGACTGCAAAGAGATCCAACGAGTCCATTCTAAAGGAGATCAATCTTGTGTGTTCTTTGGAAGGAATGATGCTAAAGCTGAAACTCCAATACTTTGCCACCTCATGTGAAGAGTTGACTCATTGGAAAAGACTCTGATGCTGGGCCAGATTGGGGGTAGGAGGGAAAGGGGACGACAGAGGATGAGATAGCTGGATGGCATCACCGACTCGATGGACAGGAGTTTGGGTGAACTCTGGGAGCTGGTGATGGACAGGGAGGCCTGGTGTGTTGCGATTCATGGGGTCGCAAAGAGTCGGACACAACTGAGTGACTAAACTGAACTGNCATTGCAGGCACATTCTTTACCATCTGAGCCACCAGGGAATCCCAAAATAGATGGTGCCAAATAGCTAACAGATAACCAATAAATAGTATTCACCTCCCAATGGTATTAATTTCAAATACAAAGAATTAAAATTACTAAGGGAAATCAAATCATCAACTTTACTCTGAGCTGAACTCTGCCTGACATCATAGTATAAGAATCCCCCATAGAGCTGGAAAATCCAACTTGGGCTTAAGGACCAAATGACAGTCTTTTCTGTCTAATTCCCTGTCTCCTGTTAATCCTAAAGTAATGCAAGCTCTCCAGGGCCCAAGTGATGTTTAAAAAGAGCAGAGAGAAAGAATGATGACTATCCTCCTATCTCCTGTAAGCAAGAAAGTAGAGAGAACCAGAATGAGAGCAAGATTCAGGGCCATACCAGCTTACATTATCTGAGCACACATAAGCTGGAAGCTAGACCATGCCAACTGGGAAAAGGCTCAGTTGTATTAGCAACTCCAGTTATTACCTGTACCTTCCCATAGTCTCAGCAGAGTGGCAAGAAGAAAATAGGATAAAACGGGCTTTCTCAGTTTTATTCATGTGGGGAAAGTTCTTTTTCTTCTTCTTAAACTTGTGAAGCAAGGATCAGTATATGTATTGATCCCCCTCCTTCTCATCATCTGATAAAAGAAGTTAATAAAATCTAAGTGGAATAACTGTGAAAATTAGGGAGTTGACATCTGGGACTATTTAAACTTCAAACATAGTTTCTTTGATTAAAATAGTGATCCAATGATAAAAATCAAATGATATTTTTTGAAAATAAGCGTACAAAAATGAGTAATTTTTAAAATCATAGATGGTTAACTATACTAATCATATAAACATTAGATAACTGGCATTCCCAATGGAATATGATGTCCCAGTATTCACAGATTTGTCTGTTTTTACTTCTCAGTATTTTCAAATTTGCAGTTAAGTATACTTAAAGCTCTGTCTAGTCAAGGCTATGGTTTTTCCAGTGGTCATGTATAGATGTGAAAGTTGGACTGTGAAGAAAGCTGAGCGCCGAAGAATTGATGCTTTTGAACTGTGGTGTTGGAGAAGACTCTTGAGACTCCTTTGGACTGCAAAGAGATCCAACGAGTCCATTCTAAAGGAGATCAATCTTGTGTGTTCTTTGGAAGGAATGATGCTAAAGCTGAAACTCCAATACTTTGCCACCTCATGTGAAGAGTTGACTCATTGGAAAAGACTCTGATGCTGGGCCAGATTGGGGGTAGGAGGGAAAGGGGACGACAGAGGATGAGATAGCTGGATGGCATCACCGACTCGATGGACAGGAGTTTGGGTGAACTCTGGGAGCTGGTGATGGACAGGGAGGCCTGGTGTGTTGCGATTCATGGGGTCGCAAAGAGTCGGACACAACTGAGTGACTAAACTGAACTGAACTGAATGTTCAGTTTTGTCACACTCATTAATCCTTTACTTTTAACATCATAACTTTTATTCAAGCATATAAGATCACAATGGGATGAAGGACAAGGAGAGTTTAGTCTCGTAAATTTGACTAATATCTTTGATTTCTTTCAAAATTCTTTTTCTTGTTTTATATATAAAACACAAGGTAAGCTTCTTGGTTACCCCATGTCTGTCTGAGTCTCTCCTCATCAATATGAAAAGAAAAAAAAGCTTATCACTCCAAAATATTTATTGAAGATGTATTGTAATATTTTAAATAGCCCCTCTGAGGCAGTGTCAAGATGCTGAAAAGATGGATAGTTTGTCTTGGAACCTAAGCTGTTAGCAAGGTTATGCAAACAAGAGTATACTGCTCTCAAAATTCCACCTAGGGAAATACAAGGCAGAATTTCTTCCTTGTTATATAGTTTAACGCAGTTTTCTTATGGGGAAGCGTGGCTATGACATTTTACAATCAGCATGCATTTGCTTTTTTATCCAGTTACTGATTTCCATCTGTTTAATTATTTACCCATTCTACATTTAAGAAGAATTTAAAGTCATTTACAGTAAAAAACCAAACAAAAAAACACAATAGGAGAATCCATACAGTGGTAAGAAGCTTCATATTTAGTTAAAAGTTGAAGAAATCACATGGACGTTGGGTGAAACTGAATTACTGCTGGATAGAATCAATGAAGCTCTCTGAATATTTACAGTCTGGTCCATATTGTAATAGTAGATGACCTCGCTCTTTCATCTCACTGAGAAAATGGAAACAATAGGAAGATAACTTCCGGTTCCTCCCCAGACCATGAATTATATCTGAACCTGTTTTCTGCTTTCCTTTGTGTTTCCATGGGCAACCATTCCCTCTCATCTCAGGGCAATCGCTCTTCTAGGGTCCTGGATGCAATGCATTCCTTTCATCTAGTGAAGGACTTGGTCCTGCAATTATCACCCTCTCCTGCATCTTCTATTATTTGTTCCTTACTATAGGATCACACTATTACATACAAATACACTATTGTAACTCCCATTTAAAAAAAAACAAACTCTTAATCCCACATTTCTCTTCCTTCCACTGCCATATGGCTTTGCTGCCTATACAGCAAAAGTTATTGAGAATGCTGTCTTTAGAGGGATTTGAGGCAACTATTAAATAATACCTTGTTTCCTGTTCCAGTTGAGATCCAAATTGAGAGAGAAACAAGACTTAGAGAAGTTGAGATTGATGACAAAATGAATATAGGAGAACACAGCTTAGGTCCTCTAGTTATAGGCTGATATTTCTCTACCTCACTAGGCTGACACCCAGTCACTGGGTGGGACAAGTGTATGCCTCTCTGGCAAGGGCTGCCCCCTTTACCTCAAGAGGGCAGAGAAGAACCAGTGTGTTCTGCAAGACAGAAGCTACAGAGAGGGGGAAAGGAATATGGTGCCTCATCTGTGTTCTTTCCACAGTTCAGCATCAGATCAGCTCCTCATTTTCTGGATAGGAGTGGTGATGCAGAGAGGCAGGAATGTGATTCTAGAGGAGAACTCTAGCGAAGGGAAGGAAGTTCCTTCCTAAATGCACCGTGACCTCTTTCTTTCAATGTTTCTTGAGTCTAAGACAGTTGGCTTTCACTCCACTGGTCCACCAACACTAGTATCCAGTCCCCAGTGAGTGCCAACTTGTCAGTAACAGCCAGGCACAGACGGGGCACAGCTGCTGTGATGTCCTAGATATGTGTTGTGTTGAGGTGTAGGAGGACCTGCAGCAGCCTCCACTTGCAATAAGATGTGGAGCAGATTCAGAAAATTTTCCTGTGGGACCTCTCTGGGGCAGGGTGAAAGAGGGAAGAAAGGATGTAGAAAGTGATTCAGAATTAAATCAAAGTGATTGGAACGGCACAAGGTGGGGAGGGGAGGCTCAGGGAGGTTCGGGGGAGTTAGAGAAGTATGGAGAGATAGTAAGGCTAGGGAGTAGAGAGGCCAAAGTCTAGTGCAGCTGAGTATCTGAAGTTCAAGGGAGGAAGATGGGAAGCCCAGGCAGTAGGGAGCAATGACTTAGCTTCCCAGAAGCAATTGTCATCACAGTTCTGTCTTGGGCTGAGAGCAGAATATGAGCCAAGGAGACTTGAGCAGCATCTCTAGCAAGGACAGAGGCCAGAGCCAAAGGACCAGCTAGAGAGAAGAGACACTTTCTCTAGAGCAGACAATTGACGGTTCTCTCTGTACCTGGACTCCATCTCATGAAAAGGCAGAATGGTTTCTTCTTGAGAGAGGCAGCAATAATCTTCATAATGAGTCTAAACTTTGAATGAACTTCACAAGGACTTTAAATATTCATTTAAAAAATGACATTAGCAGAGACTAAATCACCTCAAATTATCAGATTAAAGTTTATTCAACTATTATGGAATAATAGGTACCAAACTTCCCAGGTGGCATAGTGGTAAAAATCCACCTGCCAATGTAGGGGGGGCAAGAGACATGGGTTCCATCCCTTGGTTGGGAATATCCCTTGGAAGAGAAATTGGCAACCTGCTCCAGTATTATTTCCTGGAAAATTCCATAAATAGAGGAACCTGGTGGGCTGCAGTCCACAGAGTTGTAAAGAGTTGGACAGGACTGAGCATTCACTCACACAAGAGCAAGTCAGCTCATTTATATGTAAAGCTACTCTTCTGTACACTTTGTAGAAATATATTCTGAGGCTTCTGTAGCTGTATCTACCTCCTAAGTGAGCAATGAGCTTAAATTATGCTTCTTTTTGTCAAGTTTTGTTTAAGAGAATAATAATGTCACTTGAGAACCATGCTGCTTCATTTTAATATTGACAGCTGAGAAGTTGTAGCAGCTCAAACATAAACACAGGTTTAATTAATGATGAAAAGCAAAGGAAACACGACTTTTAGCCGAAAATGACTCATGTCTGAAAGTGTGGGACCGTGGAAGTGTTCCATCAGTGGCAGTTTAGTCTAGTGACATCAGCTCTTTATTTAGGAATCTCACAAGAGAAGAGAAGGATTTTGACATGAATTTAGACACATCTTCATTATGATTTAGAGGATCAGACATCTCTAATTAAGAAGAACCTTATTTCTGAACCTCTTCTTGAACCTGGACAGATATTATGGATTTATACTGCATGGGAACAACTAATAAGCACCTAGAGTATTCCTGCTGTTTGGGGAGGAGTGTTGATTTCCTCATGAACAATCCTACTGCATTGCCCAGGAGAGGCCCTGGGAAAAATTGGACTGTATCACCACAGAGGATGGGTTAAAAACAAAGGCATTGCCCTGTGGGAACTTGAACTAGTTAGAAGGCTAAGGAACTCCCAGAAGCATAACTTATAACAAGGTGGCATGATTGTTAATTACTGGCAATTGCAGCACAAAAAAGTGGGGAAAAGATTTACACAATTAAGACACCATTTTTATATCAGTGAGTCAGAGCTAGTGTTACGGAATGAACTCAAAATATAGGCGGCAGGGTATTGAACATGTGAAAATAAAGAAGATTTCCATTTACAGTTATCTTAAATTTAGATGCTGACTCACTAGTTTTTGAATATGAATACCCATAAAACAAAATTTTTTAAATGCAAATAATGATGTAGTAGAATGCAAAAACAATTCAATTACATAAATTCATGCTGTTCCCTGATATTTACAATACAATGATAATCTCTAAAAATATTTTGCCTATGTGTCTCCAACTCAGAGTTCTTTTGTATCTGATGAAATACACACCATGTTGTTATGTTAACTGCTACAAGTGAGCAAATACTAGTTAAGTCATATTGTGGGGAAACATATTTTTCTTTCTCTTTTAAGGAAACAACTGTATTTGCCCATCTTTGATTACTTATAGTCCCACCTCTGCGTGTAGGATTAAACTATCCATTTGATCTTTCAACTTTCTAACTCTTCCTTGAAAACCTTTTTTGTGCTTTGGTTTTTCAATGTGCACTCATCAAACCTTTGTATTCTTCAACATGTCTATGAATTTCTGCTCATAGCATGTTCAAAGAAGGAACATCTTTACCTGGAAGAGGGGGCATTTGTCTTCAGTAATCATATCATTCACAGTTGTCAATAGGGCTGCCTCTCATGTGAGTGAAGTTGTTGAGTGGCATCTTGATTCACAGAAAGTGTGCCGTAAAGGGTGATTTGAATACCTCTCCTGGATTCCAATCACAAATTAGAGGTGGATGCATCATGCTTGCTGATGTTTGCACAGAAAATTTGAGGGAAAGGGGAATATGGCCAATGATATTACCTGTGTTTTGTTTGGTTGGTTTTTGGTGAAGCATCACAATTTTTTATTAAAAATTTTTCCAGTATTTGGCATGCTGTATTTATTTTTTCTGTAGATGATTCTTACAGTATAATTGCTTTGTAATGTTGTTTTATTCTCTGATATACAATGAAATGAATCAGCTATATATGTATATACCCACCCTATTTTTTCTAATGAGAGTTAAGGGCTGAGATGGGAGAAAGCCAAGGGTCTAAGAAGATGGGGCAAATGAAATTCAGCTTGTCTGCGTTTCTGGTTCATAGGACTTCTCAGCATGTACCTTGGAATTGACTTAGACTTTCTGTAACAAATTTTAAATTGGAAACAAGATACACTAGGACTTGGGGAATGAACTTCAGAAAGTATTAGAATGTATGTTTTTACAGCCAGGTTTAAATCCTGACTCTGCCATTAACTGGCTCTGACTATGGGCAAAGCTATTATTTGGTTTTCAGAAATAACTCTAGAAAAAATGAAGAGATTAAGCCAAAGCAAAAACAGTGCCCAGCTGTGGATGTGACTGGTGATGGAAGCAAAGTCTGATGCTGTAAAGAACATTATTGCATAGGAACCTGGAATGTTAGGTCCATGAATAAAGGCAAATTGGAAGTGGTCAAACAGGAGATGGCAAGAGATAACATTGACATTTTAGAAATCAGTGAATCAAAATGGACCAGAATGGGTGATTTTAATTCAGATGTCCATTATATCTACTACTGTGGGAAAGAATCCCTTAGAAGAAATGGAGTAGCCCTCAAAGTCAATGAAAGAGTCTGAAATGCAGTTCTTGGATGCAGTCTCAAAAATGACATAATGATCTCTGTTCGTTTCCATGGAAAACCATTCAATATCACAGTAATCCAAGTCTATGCCCCAAGCACTAATGCCAATGAAGCTGAAGTTGAATGGTTCTATGAGGGCTTACAAGACCTTCTAGAATTAACAACCAAAAAAGATGTCCTTTTTATCATTGGGGACTGGAATGCAAAAGTAGGAAGTCAAGAGATACCTGGAGTAACAGGCAAATTTGGCCTTGGAGTATGGAATGAAGCAGGGCAAAGGATAAAAGAGTTTTGCCAAGAAAATGCACTGGTTACAGCAAATACCCTCTTCCAACAAACAAGAGATTACTCTATACATGGAAATCACCATATGGTCAATACTGAAATCAGATTGATTATATTCTTTGCAGCCAAAGATGGAAAAGTTCTATACAGTCAGCAAAAGCAAAACCGGGAGCTGGCTGTGGCTCAAGATCATAAACTCCTTATTGCCAAATTCAGACTTAAATTGAAGAAAGTAGGGAAAACCATTAGACCATTCAGGTATGACCTAAATCAAATCCTTTATGATTATGCAGTGGAAGTGACAAATAAATTCAAGAGATTAGATCTGATAGGGTACCTGAAGAGCTCTGAATGTAGGTTTGTGACATGTACGGGGGCAGTGATCAAAACCATCCCCAAGAAAATAAATGTAAAAATGCAAATGGTTTTCTGAGGAGGCCTTATAAATACCTGACAAAAGAAGAGAAGCAAAAGGCAAAGGAGAAAAGGGTTAGGGTTAGATACACCCATCTGAATGCAGAGTTCCAAAGAATAGCAAGGAGAGATAGGAAAGACTTCTTCAGTGATCAATGCCAAAAAATAGATGAATACAATAGAATGCCAAAGACTAGAGATCTCTTCAAGAAAATTAGAGATCCCAAGGGAACGTTTCATGCAAAGATGGACACAATAAAGGATCTAAATGGTATGGACTTGAAAGTGGAAAATTTTAAAGAGGTGGCAAAAATACACAGAAGAACTTAATGACCCAAACAACCACAATGGTGTGATCACTCACCTAGCACCAGATATCCAGGAGTGAGAAGTCAAGTGGGCCTTAGGAAGCAACATTATGAACAAAGTCAGTCGAGGTGAGCTATTCTAGTTGAGTTATTTCAAATCCAAAAAGATGATGCTGTGAAAGTGCTGCACTCAATATGTCAACAAATTTGGAAAACTCAGCAGTGGCCACAGGACTGGGAAAAGTCAGTTTTCATTCTAATCCCAAAAAGGCAATGACAAAGAATGTTCAAACTATCACACAGTTGTACTCATCTCACACAGTAGCAAAGTAATGCTCAAAATTCTCCAAGCTAGGCTTCAGCAGTACATGAACTGAGAACTTCCAGATGTTCAAGCTGGTTTTAGAGAAGTCAGAGAAACCAGGGATCAAATTGCAACATCTGTTGGATCATCATAAAAGCAAGAGAATTCCAGAAAAACATCTACTTCTGCTTAGTGATTATGCTAAAGCCTTTGACTGTGTGGATCACAACAAACTGTGAAAAATTCTTCAAGAGATGGGAATACCAGGCCAACTTACCAATCTCCTGAGCAAATTGTGTGCAGGTCATGAAACAACAGTCAGAACCAGACATGGAACAATGGACTGGTTCCAAGTTGGGAAAGGAGTACGTCAAGGCTGTATGTTGTCACTCTGCTTATTTAACTTTTATGCAGAGTACATCATGTGAAATGCCAGGCTGAATGAAGCACAAGCTGGAATCAAGATTGCAGGGAGAAATATCAGTAACTTCAGATATGCAAATGACACCACCCTTATGGCAAAAAGCAAAGAGGAACTAAAGAGCTTCTTGATGAAAGTAAAAAAGGAGAATGAAAAAACTGGCTTAAAACTCAACATTCAAAAACCAAAGATCATGCATCTGGTCCCATTATTTTGTGGCAAATAGATGGGGAAGTAATGGAAACAGAGAGTCTTTATTTTCTTGGGCTCCATCCAAAATCACTGCAGATGGTGACTGTCACCATGAAGTTAAAAGACGTCTGCTCCTTGGAAGAAAAGTCATGATGAACCTAGACAGCATATTAAAAAGCAGAGACATGACTTTGCCAACAAAGGTCCATCTAGTTAAAGCTTTTTTTTTTT
>SJYV01001915.1:85873-129749 GCA_006410875.1 Neotragus pygmaeus
TAATACATGTAGAGCATTCATGGCACCTTTCAGGCTCTATCTAGATGCTCTGTGGCAGAAGTATTAGAAAATAATTCTCGCCCTGAGTCCAACCAATCAGCCACAACTAATTTACATGACAGTATAATTACAGGCATCCATCAGTGTTAGTTGTTTCAATTACAACCCCATGTAGATAGGCTAAGGCTGACTAGTTTGATAAAAGCATACAGAGGAAAACATTGCAAAACTTCTGCCTCTAAACAGGAAGACAGTTTCACTCACTTAACTTCCCACTTGGCTTTTTGCTTTGTATCAAATCCTCACACCTAATTTATAATTTTGTCATAGATTATAAAATCAAATTCTTCACTAAGACCAAGTGAAATTGTAGCCAGCACTTGTCTTGATCTACATGGCTTGTCACTCCATCATTGGAGATTAATTTAAATTTATCTGATTCACTGTGTTCTTTAAAATGTCATGCAGATTTTAACCAGGAACCCACTTGTCTTCAAAATGTTGGTAAATGGATTTCTCTAATCCATAGCTATCACTTTTTCTTATTTAAATGGTAAATAAATCAAATGCATAAGCCTCTCTATCTTTCATTCTCTCCTTCTGTCTCTCAATATAGGACATTAAGTGATAACGAATAAAGAATGTGGCTAAATCCATGTATTTGCCTAGATTTAACTGTGAAATACATTAAAATCTTGCTTCCTTTTCTCAGTTACCCTAGAAAATCCTCATTAGGCCAACAAGCTACTGGTTTAGCAATTCCATTATTATCAAAAGTTGATTACTTATTGAGTGTTTACTATGTGCTAAATACTTTTAAGCCCTCCTGATTATATATAAGAAGTGCGGTTATTAAAGATTTTATGAAGGAAATGACAATCTAAATAAGAAGCCACTATAGGTACCTTCTGTTTTCTAGAAAAGGAGTTCTCCCAACCTTATGTTAATCTTATCCTTTTTCATTTTTATGTCACATGGTATCAACAGAACTAGCCTCCTCAGAGGCATCAGGCACTGGCTGGGATATGGAAAAGCACAGCCTTTGTGCCTTATTTAAAACTGTAAGGACACCGCCATGGACATAGCCATGGACCTGAAAGAATCCTATTGTCTTTTCTTTGGCTCTTGTTAACAGTGGTTCTATGTTTTTGATGTTTCTGAGAGATTTCCCTTTAAGGTACTCATATTTTTTATTGATTGAGTTCTTATTCTTTGATACAGAGGTTTTCAAACTTTAGCAAATATACACATCCTTGAAGAGCTATTCAAAATGATGACTGACAGTCTCTACCCAGAAAGATTCAACTGTGACCTGAAGGAACAGGAATCTGCATTTTAAACAAATATTGATAAAATGTTACAGAAAAAGTAGAATGGACTTTTTGGCCAAACCAGGGTTTCTTATGATTCTTATGTAGGTGTCTTTCACATCATGCTTAGAGACATGCAGCTTTGGAAACTTTGATACAGAATTTTTAATCTGATATTTCTAATTTGAGGAGCCATTGATGACTGCTTCTCTATCCATGGCTTTATCATGTCTCACCACAAATCCTATTACCTATTTGGGCAACTACACACATTCATGCCATAAGAATAGAAACTTAAATGACACTTAGACTGAAAACCCTAAGGATGCCCAGTACCCAGTGATTTGGGACAAGCCCCTAGAGATGGATTCAATGGTGGGTCAGAGGGAGGCAATGCAGACATTCAGACAGAGCCCATTGGACCAGTAGGTGAATAAAACAGTTCTCACAGCAGTAGTCAGCAGCTGTCTGTCAAAAACATCCCTCAGAGTGATATTTCACACCTTATCCTTCTGTCTTGTTCTTCTTATCATGTATAGAATTGTTTATCGTTAATCTGTACCCACCAACTCCGCCCAAACAGGGTAAACTTTAATGGAACCTTAACTTATTCATTGCTATATCCTCAAATGCTTAAAAATTTACATAGAATATAGTATTTGATTAGCAAAATAGTTGAATGGATTTATATTAATAAGTAATATTATTAATTCTTAGGCTTCCCTGGTGGCTCAGAGGTTAAACCATCTGCCTGCAATGTGGGAGACCTGGGTTCAATCCCTGGGTTGGGAAGATCCCCTGGAGAAGAAAATGGNCTGCTGCTGCTGCTAAGTTGCTTCAGTCGTGTCCGACTCTGTGCGACTCCATAGACGGCAGCCCACCAGTCTCCCCCATCCCTGGGATTCTCCAAGCAAGAACACTGGAGTGGGTTGCCATTTCTGTCTCCAATGCAGGGAAGTGAAAAGTGAAAGTGAAGTCGCTCAGTCATGTCCAACTCTTAGCGACCGCATGAACTGCAGCCTATCAGGCTCTTCTGTCCATGGGATTTGCCAGGAGAGAGTACTGGTGTGGGTTGCCATTGCCTTCTCCCAGGATGAGGTATGCCTGTCATTAAATTGCCATAAGACAGATTAACAGGAGAAAAACAAATTTAATTCTGTATATATGGGAGCCTTACAAAAAATATATGAGACTCAAAGAAGTAACCAAAGTAGGCAAGTTTTATACCTTTAAAACAATAAATTTGTGAAACATTGGCAGGACAAATAAGTTTGGACTTGGGGTAGTAAATTTGTTAAGAAGTAACAAGTTTTCTTGTGTAGCCTTCTTGGCCTTAAATTCCATTTTTGGTGATAAAGATGACTTTAAGCCTTCTGGTGCAGAGAGGCTTACCTTCACATGAGAGAGTTACTTCTTGTTTTCAGGGGGAAAGATGAGGGTGAGAATGGTCTTCTTGAACCAGCTGTTTCTTAAGTAACTAATTAAAAAGAGACACAGATACATAGAACAGTCTTTTGGACTCTGTGGGAGAGGGAGAGGGTGGGATGATTTGGGAGAATAGCATTGAAACTTGTATAATATCATATGTAAAATGAATCGCCAGTCCAGATTCAATGCATCATACAAGATGCTTGGGGCTGGTGCACTGGGANATAGAACAGTCTTTTGGACTCTGTGGGAGAGGGAGAGGGTGGGATGATTTGGGAGAATAGCATTGAAACTTGTATAATATCATATGTAAAATGAATCGCCAGTCCAGATTCAATGCATCATACAAGATGCTTGGGGCTGGTGCACTGGGATGACCCAGAGGGATGATATGGGGAGGGAGGTGGGAGGAGGGTTCAAGATGGGGAACACATGTACACCCGTGGTAGATTCATGTTGATGTATGGCAAAACCAATACAATATGGTAAAGTAATTAGCCTCCAATTAAAATAAATAAATTTATATTACAAAAAAAATACTATACCAAAATGATATATTTGGGGGTGGCATAAAGTAAGAAATTTCAAATCAGAGAGGCTAAATGACTTGCCAAAAGTAACCTAATGAGAAAAAAATAAGGCAGAAAACAAACTCTAATTCCTAGCCTCCTACAGGACTTTATGTTTTTCCCTCATTGTGAGGCATCCTATGTTAGAAAAATATCTCTATTAAGTTACTATCACCATCAGAGACCTTACTTTTTTTTTTTTAAAGAGATGACCTTTATTCAATTTAAAGCTTACTTAGCATCATCAATAAATGTTTTGTACAAAAGGAATGAGAAGAATCACTTTTCTTGTATCTTAGGGAACAAGCCTGCAGTTAAGCATATTTACTGAAAACATAAGAATGAATTTCCCACAAAACAGAGTGACACGTGAACAAGACATATAAATAAACTCATTTTTATATATTTATTTTAAATTGCTTTTTATTGGAGTATAGTTGCTTTACAATGTTTTGTTAGCTTCTACTGCACAGCAAAATGAATCAACCATACATATATATGTAGCCTAAGGACCCTAAATCTTACAGAGTTTCTTTTACTTTCTCTAAAATAATGACAAACCAGCCAGTATTTGATTTAGCTGCTTCTTCCTTGTAAGGCATTTGTTTTACTTTTGTAATACTCACATTCATCTTCATGCTTGCTCCTAAAAAAGTGGCAACACAAAATAAAACTCCCAAACCTACATTTTAAGAGCTGGAAAATTGAAAGCAAAAAAGAGTAAGGGCTGTATATTTTGTTTTTCCAGATAATAAATATTTTGTCTTCCTGGATGTCAACTCAATTCTTTTTTCATTTCACTGTTTTCTTACAATGAGAAAAGAGAAAGCATAGAGTTTTACCCCAAAGAGGGAGCATAGAAAATAGGAAGAAGTAATTCAGAGAACATTAGGGAAGAAACCACCTCCATTTTCACCCCATTTGCTCCAATTTCCTAACATCTTCACAAATTGAAACAGCAGATAATTTTTATTGTTCCTGGCGATGTCATGGATGTCTGGAAAAACTTATTTCACATGAGTTTTTGTTCATAATAGACTGAGCCACTTTGATTTTTATGTTCTGTCCTGACCTTTTGATTTCAGGACAAGACTGGTTGTTAACTCTCACAGCATTTCCTAGCAGAGTTATGCTCTGCAAAGAAATGAAGCTTTCTTTGTCAACTCTGTGTCATTGTGCAGTGGAAATCATGAAATGTGGTATTATTCTTTAGTAGAGTCATCTCCCAAAGAAGTAATGTTCTCCCATTAAAAATTTAAAAATTACTGTAGAGACTTAGGGCATTGGAATTGCCTGAGAGTTAGACAAGCTGGAAAAATACTGTTTCTCTAAGATTACCAAGAGCTTTCTCACTTAAATAAAATAATGTATACTCATCACACTTTCCTGCAATTTCAGATTCAAGATGGGGGAACTAATACAGAAAGTGACTCACTAGTGCCCCATGCTGAGTAAATTATGGGAAGAATAAAATCTTCCTACAGAGCTGATCACATCCATTGATATTTGCAGTAGTTTGAATGATTGATTCCTGTAAATAACTCCATCTCAGATAACAGGTAAAGGTAATTTCAGTATTGTTATTTCCCTTACCAGTCTAGACATGGTTATGTGATGACATTGAAGCTGATGAGGCAGGAGGAAAGTCACGGGGAGGTGAGGGAAGGGATTTTCTGGGATGAATGAGATGGTATTTTAGGCCGAGTTCCCTAAGGAAGACCCTGGGATATGGATTCTTATGAAAGGTATGTACTGACCATACATACCTGGAGAGCAAGAACGAAGGAAGCAGAATGAGGGGTAGAAAACAGCTGAGCAAGAATGTGTTCTCAGTCAGCAAAGGGCTTCAGTCTCATCCAGTGGGAAAACTTGGAGCAAAACTGGATCCAAGGAGTTGATTCCACCTTGAGGTGAAGGGTGAAAGAAAATGAGTTCAGAGAGGTAGAGAAGAGTCACATCATGGAAGGCTTTGAGTGCCAAGTGAAAGAGCTTGTGGCAACTCTGTAACTGATGAGAAGCCAGAAAAAGTTTTTAATGGGTCAGATACAGCTATGAAATAAACCCATTGTTGCAGACCAGAGCTAGGCAGACACATAAGAAATTTTATTGCCCAGATGTTAACTGATGAGACCGACTTATGACATAGCATGAAGAGTAATGAGAGAAAGAAAGATTTGAGGCACAACTTGGAAGTGAAATCAGCAACACATGGCAATTGACTAGAGCAGGGTTAAGTGAAAAAGAGGAGATACCATTTCATGCCAGTCAGAATGGCTGAGATCCAAAAGTCTACAAGCAATAAATACTGGAGAGGGTGTGGAGAAAAGGGAACCCTCTTACACTGTTGGTGGGAATGCAAACTGGTATAGCCACTATGGAGAATAGTGTGGAGATTCCGTAAAAAACTGGAAATAGAACTTCCTTATGACCCAGCAATCCCACTGCTGGGCTAACACACCGAGGAAACCAGAATTGAAAGAGACACATATACCCCAATGTTCATCGTAGACTGTTTATAATAGTCAGGACATGGAAGCAATCTAGATGTCCATCAGCAGATGAATGGATAAGAAAGCTGTGGTACATATACACAATGAAGTATTACTCAGCCATTAAAAAGAATACATTTGAATCAGTTCTAATGAGGTGGATGAAAGTGGAGCCTATTATACAGAGTGAAGTAAGCCAGAAAGACAAACACCAATACAGTATACTAATGAATATATATGGAATTTAGAAAGATGGTAACAATAACCCTGTATGCGAGACAGCAAAAGAGACACAGATATATAGAACAGTCTTTTGGACTCTGTGGGAGAGGGATGCTTGGGGCTGGTGCACTGGGATGACCTGGAGAGATGTTCAGGATTGGGAACACATGTACACCCATGGCAGATTTATGTTGATGTGTGGCAAAACCAATACAATATTGTAAAGTAAAAAAATAATAATAATAATAAATAAGTAAATAAAAAAATAAAGAGACAAGTAACATCCCAAGCTTCTTAGCTAGTGACTTCTGTGGCCCCTGATGAGCCAATATTCAATTAAAGATAAAAATGACAAGCAGAGATGAGTTCAGTTTGGGAAGCCCAGTGTTTATGATATCTGTAGGGACATTTAACATTTTACCATGGAAGTCTGAGAATTCATGAGGATAAACTTGGGCTGAAGATGCTATGCAGTTGCCATCAGAATATTTACTGTAAGGGGCAAGCAAAACCAAAGGAGAGTCAAGAAGAGGTGGTTTGACTATTGCAGGCAAATAATGCTCCCCCTAAAAATGTCTATCTTGTAATCCCTGTAACCTGTGAATATGTTTCCTCTCATGGCAAATGAAACTTTGTGGACATGATTAGGATAAGGATCTTGAGATGGATTATCTGGATCATCTGGGCAAGCCCACTATAAACACAAAGACTCTTATAAGAGGAATGATGGAAGATCAGAGTCAGGGAAGGAGAGAGATCTGAGAGAGAGACTGGAAAACACTACACTGCTGCCTTTGATGGTGGAGTATAGGGAAACCAGCCAAGGAAGACAGGCAGTCACTAGAAGCTGAGTAAGGCAAGAAACCAAACTCTCCCCTCAGATCCACCAGAGAGAACAGCCCTATTTGTACTGCAGTTTGAACCTATTAGGACTGATTTTGGATTTCTGACTGCAGTAACAGTAAGACAATAGCTTTGTGCTGAATTATGCCACTGTGTTTGTCAAAGAAGCAAATGGAGACTATTACAGATTACAGTGGCTTTGTGAGTCTGTTGACATCTATGAAGTGAAGTGAAGTGAAGTCACTCAGTCATGTCCGACTCTTTGCAACTCCGTGGACTGTAGCCCACCTGGCTCCTCCGTCCATGGGATTCTCCAGGCAAGAGTACTGGAGTGCGTTGACATTTCTTTCTCCAGGGGATCTTCCTGACCCAGCGATCGAACCCAGGTTTCCCACATTGCAGGCAGATACTTTAACCTCTGAGCTACCAGAGAAGCCCTATAGACTACAGTTAATTCTGTTTTTCCAAAAATATGTATGGAATAGCTACTCTGTGTCAATCCATATCCTTTAGAAACCAACAAATGACTGGACAAGAAAGAAACAGAAACAAACAATTGTAAACACAGTGTGAGAGGGGCTGAGATAAATGGATCTTCACAAGGGAATCATGATGTCAGAAATGGTGGTGGGGTCAATTCTCCCAAGGTTAAGGAAGGCTCCATTAAGGTGGGGTAGCTTAGTGAGTCACAAGGGATTCCTGCAAAAATTACAAGATGATCTCTGAGATTCCTCAAAAAGGCAAAATTCTGAGATCATGGAACTGTTTTTCAATAGAGTGGTTAACTGTAAGACATCTTGGGACATAGGCAACCATGCTGGATTGAAATGATTGATTTCCTCAATTGTTTCTTCTCAATTTATCTGACTCCACATGGTCCTTTGGGATGGTGATATTTGATATAGACTGTCATTCTTAAAAACATGAACAATTAGAATATATTATACTTATTTTTCTATTGAAGATAATTGCTTTACACTTTTTGTGTTAGTTTGTAGAATTTATTATACTTCTATCTTTAGTTATTGGTTTTAAAAAATTTATCAGTGTATTAGTTTCCTACCAAAGAAACGGAATGTTTCAAAACAACAGTAATTTATTGTCTCACAATTCTAGAGAGCAGACATCCAAATCAAGGTTTTGGCAGGGCTGTTCTCCCTCTGACGGCCCTAGCGAACAATCCTTCTTTGCTTTCTCCAGCTTCTGGTACTTGTGGGTAACCTGTAGCATTCCTGGGCTTCTCAACCCACAATTTCAGTTTCATCACCAACTTCTTCCTGTGTATCTTCATATTTTCATTCCTCTGTGTGGTGTTTATCTCTGTGTCCAAATTTCTCTCTTAATAAGGACAGCAGTCATATGGGATTAGAGAGCACTTTAATGACCTTTTATTGCAACTTGATTACTTCTAGGACTATACTGGTGCTCCAGTGGTTAGAACTCCAAGCTCCTACTCAGAGTTGGATTTGATCTTGGGTCAGGGAACTAAGGTCTCATATGCCACATGATGCAATAAAAAATAAATAAATAAACAAAACTTAATTACTTCTGTAAAGACCCTGTCTCTAAATCAGGCACTTTTTTTTTTTTAAATTTATTTATTTATTTATTTTTAAATTTAACTTTACAATACTCTATTGGGTTTGCCATACATCGACATGAATCCACCACAGGTACACACAAGCTCCCAATCCCGAATCTCCGCAACAAAAAGAATAAAATACTTAGGAATATACCTACCTAAAGAAACTAAAGACCTATACATCGAAAACTATAAAACACTGATAAAAGAAATCAAAGAGGACACTAATAGATGGAGAAATATACCCTGTTCATGGATTGGAAGACTCAATATAGTGAAAATGAGTATACTACCCAAAGCAATCTACAGATTCAATGCAATCCCTATCAAGCTACCNAAGGTGTGATTTCCCTCTAGATGCAGCAGTGGAAAAAGACCTCAAGTGGCATAGAGGGGAGAACTTCCTGGTTTTTCTTGAGTTGTGGCAGGTACCCCTCAACTTATGACGGTGACCTCAAGGATTCTTTCGTGTGGCCTCAGTAAATACCCGTCTCCATGGGAGTTTACAGGGGCCTCTCGGGATTCCTGCGCAGATGGGGCCGGCTCCTATGTACTCATCTGGAGCCTGAGGTTTTTCTCTCCATTGCTGATATGCATCGTGGGATTCCTCTGAAGGCTCCACAGGGAAGTAAGGCCTCGTCTCAAGTGGAGACGTGCAGGTCTGCTTTCCCAAAATGTAGCAGCAGGGTCAGGTTTCCCATCAAGTTGACACAGCGGTGTGTGGCTTTCCCTCTAGGCTTCCCCATGGGGCTGAAACACGTGCCACCGTGGTTTGAGCCGATACCTGGGATGACAGTCGAGGCGGTGCAGGGCTACCAGGTACATCTGGAGTGGCCTGAGACATCTGGGGTCTTTCCGAACGGTGGCAAATCACCTGGAGCTCCTCTCAGCTCTCCTGTGAAAAGCGCCTTCTCTTGAGATTGGACGGGAATGCCGCAAATCCTTCCCCAAAGAAGCAGGGAAAATAACCGTCATCTTGAGCAGAGCAGCGAGAATCAGGGCTCCTCTTGAGTTGTGGCTGGACCCTCGGTGTTCCTCTCGAGTGGATAAGGGTATGTCCTGATACTTCTTGATTGGCTGCAAGGGTGTGAAGACCCCTTCGAGGTTCAAGAGGGAAGGAGTGAATTTCTCAGAGACACCACAGCAGACAAGGGTCTCATCTTGCCTGAAGGGGAGAACCTCCTGGTTTTTCTCGAGTTGTTGCTGGTTTCTTTTGAGTTAGCCGGGGACCTCAGGGACCCGGCCCTGTGGCCTCAGGAAAGGTCAGTCTCCACGCGAGTTGCAAGAGGCCTCTCGGGATTCCTGGGCAGTCGGGGCTGGCACCTAAATCCTCCTCTGGAACTTGAGGTTTCCTCTACAGTGCTGACATGGATCATGGGGTTCCTCTGTTGGCTCCACAGGGGAGTCAGGCCTCGTCTTGAGTGGAGACTTGCACATCAGTTTTCCTTCGGAGCTGTAGCAGCAGGGTCAGGCTTCCCGTCGAGTTGACACAGGTATCTGTGGTTTTCCCTCCAGGCTTTCACACAGGTGCTATCACACGTGCCACTGTGGTGTGAGTCCATACTCTGGGTGACAGTCAAGGCGGTGCAGGGAAATCAGGTTCCTCTGGAGTGAATGGAGACATTTGGGGAACTTTTGCAATGTTGGAACGACCCCTAGAGTTCCACTCGACTTTCCTGTTGAGAGCGCTTCCTCTTGATATGTGACGGGAATGTCGCAAATCCTTCCCCGACAAAGCAGGGGAAGGAACACTCATCTCCAGCGGAGCAGTGAGAAACGGGGCTCCTCTTGAGTTGTGGCGGGGCTCTCAGTGTTCCTCTCGAGTGGAGAAGGGTATGTCGGGGTACTTCTTGAGTCACTGCAAGGGTGTGAAGGATCCTTTAGAGGTTCAAGAGGGAAGGGGTGACTTCCCCCAAGACACCACAGCGGACAAGAGTCTCACTTCGCCTAGAGAGGAGAACCTCCGGTTTTTTCTCGAGTTGTGGCAGGTTCTTCTCCAGTCACTACGGGGACCTCAGGGACCTGACCCTGTGGCCTCAGGAAGGGCCAGTCTCCATGCAAGGGGTCTCTTGGGATTTTTCCGCAGTCATGGCAGGCTCCTAAGTCACCTGGAGCAGAGGCTGGAACCTTAGGTTTCCTCTCCAGTGCTGACATGGATCGTGGGGTTTTACTTGAGGCTCCACAGGGGAGTCAGGCCTCGTTTCGAGTGGAGACATTTACGTCTGATTTCCTCCTGAGCTGTAGAAGCAGGTTCAGGCTTCCCGTCCAGTAACACAGGGGTCTGTGGCTTTCCCTCGAGGCTTTCCCACAGGACTGAAACACGTGCCATCGTGGTGTGAGTCCATATTCGGGGTGACCGTCGAGGCGGTGCAGTGAAAACAGGTTCCACTGGAGTAGACTGAGACATTTAAAGGTCTTTTGGAATGGTGGCATGACGCCTGGAGTTCCTCTCAACATCCTGTGGATAGCTCCTCCTCTTGATATGTGATGGGAAGGCCGGGAAACCTCCCACGATGAATCAGGGAAAGGAACACTCATCTTTAGTGGAAGAGGGGGACACGTGGCTCTGCTTGAGTTGTGGTGGGCCCTCGGTGTTCCTCTCGAGTGGGAACGGGTATGTTGGTGTACTTCTTGAGTCACTGAAATGGTGTGAAGGAACCCTGTGAGGTTAAAGATGGAAGGGGTGACATCCCCCAACACGCCACAGCGGACAAGGGCCTCATCCGCCTGGAGGGCAGAACCTCCTGTTTTTTCGCCAGTTGTGGCCGTATCCTCACGAGATACGACGGGTACCTCAGGGACCACCCTCTGTGGCCTTAGGAAAGGCCTGTCTCCATGCAAGTTGTAAGGGGCCTCTCAGGATTCTTACGCAGTCAGGGCCGGCTCCAAAGTCCTTGTCTGGAACCTGAGATTTCCTCTCCAGTTCTGATATGGAACGTAGGGTCCCTCTGGAAGCCCCGCAAGGGAGTCACGACTCTCTCGAGTGGAGATGTGCACGGCTGCTTTCCTCTCGAGCTGTAGCACCAGGGTCATGCTTCCCATCCAGTTGACAAAGGGGTCTGTGTCTTTCCATCAAAACTTTCCCACAGGGCTGTCACACGTGCTACCATGGTGTGAGCCGATACTCGGGGTGACACTTGAGGCAGTCCAGGGCAACTAGGTTCATCTGAAGTGGTCTGATAAATCTCGGGGTCTTTTGGAATGGTGGCATGACACCTGGAGTTCTGCTTGACTCTCCTGTGGAGAGCGCCTCCTCTTGATATGCGACAGGAATGCCGGGAATACTTCCCCAAAGAAGCAGGGAATGGAACCATCATCTCGAGTGGAGGAAGGGGAAACAGGGCTCCTCTTGAGTTGTGGCAGGACACTCGGTGTTCCTCTAGAGTGGAGTAGGGTACTTGGGGGTAATTCTTGAGTCACTACAAGGATGTGAAGGACCCCTTTCATAGTCAAGAGTCAAGGGGTGACTTCTCCGAGATGCAGCAGTGGCCAAGGGCCTCATCTCGCCTGGAGGGGCGAACCTCCTGGGTTTTCTCGAGTTGTGTCAGGGTCCTCTCGAGTTACGTTGGGGACGTCAGGGACCNGGACATAAAAGAGAGTAAGCTCTGGGTATATGCTGATCAAATGTGCTTTAGATAGGAGTTAAAAATGAAATGAAAAGTTAAGAATTAATGACTTCAGGTTTAATTTTCTTTTTCATATCTACTCTCTAGAGTTATACATTTTCACTATTCCATGCATATACCTTACTTTTGTTTTAAACTAATGAAGGGAGGGACATCCATGGTGGTCCAGTGGTTGGGAATCTGCTTGCCAAATCGGGGGGGGGGGCAGTGGACACGGGTTCAATCCCTGGTCTGGAAAAAATTCCACATGCTACAGGCAACTAAACTTGTGTGCTACAGCTACTGAGCCCTCACTCTAGAGCCTGTGCCCTGCAACGAGAGAAGCCAAAGCAGTGCAAAGCCTTTGTACCACAACTAGTGATAGCCCTCACTCACTGCAACTAGAGAAAGCCCATGCGTAGCAACGAAGATCCAGCACGGCCATAAATAAAATTAAAATAATAAAGGAAAATACGGAGGTATGGAGCCAACTTGAAAAAATATCAGACTGTTTAGCAGGTAAGGTTATCATTACCAAGGTACCTTCTCTCTTCTGTTGATAGAATTAACAAAGAAATAACACATGATTGCTTAAATATTTATTAGTTTCCTATGGCTTCTGGCATTCTTTGGTTTTTGACCTTATGACTCCAATACATGCCTCCATTTCCATATTTCCCTCTCCTCTTCTGCTTTTGTCTAATTCCCTCTGATTCCCTTTCATAAGGGTACTTGTGATTGTTTTTAGGGCCCTTTTGGATAACTAAGATAATCTCATTCTCTCAAAATTCTTTACTTAATTACATCTGCAAAGACTCTTTTTTCCAAGTAAGGTCACATTTACAGGTTCCAGGGATTAGAACCTGATGTCCCTGTGGAACATGATTCAGGCTATTATAAATATAGAATTTACAAAACGAAAACTACTGCACAATGATAGTAAACATGCAAGGTAATATAAAGTCAGCTCTACAGTCATCTAGATGTGGGTTCAAGTCCCCTCTCTGCATCTATTAAACTGTGTGACTCTGAGTGGATGATTTAACATTCTTGCATACCTCATTGCACTCATCTGTAAAATAGGGCCAATACTACCACCCACATAAGAGAGTTATGAGGAGGAATAAGTGAGATAATGCACTTAGAACATTTGTACAGAGCAAGCATTCAATATTTATTGATAAAATTAGTAAGAATTGTGGTGAAAAAGCAAACTCTGTGAAATGCCTAGTATTATTGTCAATTATGCTCTTGAAAGTTAAAATTATTTCCTCTTGAATCTCAGCAAAAGGGAGAGAACAGCTGAATATATTAAGACATTAAAATAACCTTTATGAGATAATGGAATCAATACACTAGTAGCAAGAGGTGCCATGAAGTGTAATGCTGGATACAAACAAATGGGAACTTCAGACTATATCAATTGCCTCATAGCAATACAAATATAGAATCAATTTCCAAGAAAAGACACAAAGCAAATAGTAGAATTGCTTTTCAAATGGTAGACATTAATTGTTTAAAATATGACTAAAGAAGAAGCTGCAATTTTATCTTATTTTATTTTATTTTGGTAATTTATTTATTTATTTTTAAATTTAACTTTACAATACTCTATTGGGTTTGCCATACATCGACATGAATCCACCACAGGTGCACACAAGCTCCCAATCCTGAATCNGTGTTACTGTTAATTTCCCCATTCACATTTGTTAGCAGTTGCCTCATGTATTGAAGTGCTCCTATGTTAGGTGCATATATATTTATAATTGTTATATATTCTTCTTGGATTGATCCTTTGATCATTTTGTAGTGTCCTTCTTTGTCTCTTATCTCAACGATTTTTCTTTCAAGGTCTATTTTTTTATCTGATATGATTATGCTACTCCTGCCTTCTCTTGTTCTCCATTTGCATGAAATATCTTTTCCCAGCCCTTCACTTTCAGTCTTTATGTGTCCCTAGGTTTGAGCCAGGTCTCTCGTAGATGGCATATATAAGATTCTTGTTTTTCTATCCATTCAGGCAGTCTTTGACTTTTGGTTGCAACAATTAACCCATTTAAATTTAAAGTAATTATTGATTAGTATGATCCCATTACCATTTGCTTTGTTGTTTTGGGTTCATTTTTATAAACCTTTTCTGTGTTTCCTGTCTAGAGGAGATCATTTAGCATTTGTTGAAGAACTGGTTTGGTGATGCTGAATTCTCTCAGCTTTTGTTTGTCTGTAAAACGTTTGATTTCTCCTTCACACCTGAATGAGATCCTTGCTAGATAGAGTAATCTTGGTTGCAGATTTTTCCCTTTCATCACTTTAAGTATGTCCTGCCTTTCCCTTCTGGCTTGAAGAGTTTTTATTGAAAGATCAGTTGTTATCCTTATGGGGATCCCCTTGTGTGCTTTTTTTTTGCTTTTTCCTTTTTATTTTTAATATTTGCTCTTTGTATTTGATCTTTGTTAGTTTGATTAATATGTGTCTTGGGGTATTTTACCTGGGCTTATCCCTGTTTGGGACTCTTAAAATGGGAAACAAAACTTCATTTTGTTTTCAAGATTTTGGATCATCTTTACTCTCATTTTTCTGATTTCTTTTTCATGTAGACTCCATATCACCTCCTCCTTTGTTTGGTTTGATGACATTTTATCATGTTCCTTCACCTGCTGAATATTTCTCTGTCTTTTCATTTTTCTTAGATTGTTATGTTTGGGGTGCCGTTTCCCAGGCTGGAAGTTTGTGGTTCCTCTTAATTGTGGAGTCTGATCCTTGNGTGACAATATACAGCCTTGACGTACTCCTTTTCCTATTTGAAACCAGTCTGTGGTTCCATGTCCAGTTCGGGTATAAAATTGAAAGTTAAAGGAGTAATAAATATATATTTTTTTAATTTTAATTAAGAAATTAAAAAGTGATAATAGTAAAAATATATCTAAGAATGTCTGTGGAGCTGTTGTGGACAGTGCAGGGTCAATTCAGTGTCAGTTAGTCCCTTGTTCTGGTGTGTATTTGTTACCGTGGTCTATAGATGCCCCTTAAAAGCACAGCCTCAGTATTAACTGAAAGTTTAAGTCTGTTTTACCTGTCACTTTCAGAGCAATTCTCCCTTCTTTGTTTATTTTGGCTTCCTCTGTTTGCAAGGCCCTTCAGGGTCTAGTTTCCACCCTGACACAAGGGGATGAAGGTGGCCACTTACTTAGGCTCACTTGTTCAGTTGTGTTGTGAGGAGGGAGGGACATTGGAAACAAATACTGCTGGCANTCCCTTCTTTGTTTATTTTGGCTTCCTCTGTTTGCAAGGCCCTTCAGGGTCTAGTTTCCACCCTGACACAAGGGGATGAAGGTGGCCACTTACTTAGGCTCACTTGTTCAGTTGTGTTGTGAGGAGGGAGGGAAATTGGAAACAAATACTGCTGGCATATGTGGGGAGTGCTCACAGTGGCTGGATTACACTTGGTTTGCCACTGACCAGGGTGGCATGTACTTCCTGGGTCCACACTGCTCAGGCTCCAGGGTGCTCTGCAAGAGCACTGTCCCAAGTGGTCCCTGTTCTTCGTGCACTTCCCAGGTCTAAGCTACTCAGGTTCTTGGGTGCTCTGCAGGGGCACAGACCCAAATGGGCTGTGCATCCTGTGCCCTTCCCAGGCCCGAGCAGTGCAAGCAACTGGGTACTTGGAGAGTGCACTGTCCCGGTTATGTCATGTATCTACTCTGGGGAGCTGATCTCAGGCTGTGACACTCCTAGTAGATATCAACTGTCCAGGATCCCAGGAAGACATGGTTAGCAACTGGGAGTTTGCTCACAGTTGCATGGAAAATGCAGTCTCTGGGGCTGAGACTGCAGCAGGCCCTTTCCTTCCAGCTCTGGCTTGGACCATTCTTGAAGAAAGAGGACAATTTACTCTCCTTGAACACTGGAATACACTTTGGAATAAAATTCATTTGATGCCATTATTTAAACAACATTGGATTAGTCTCATCTATATTTCTGACACATTTAGAGTCTTCCTAAAACATTTGGCTACTTAGTTCAACATATGGTGAAAACATGGAATGGTTGGGAAATCTTTTTCATTTTGGCATTGTTAATTTTTAAAGATTTCCCCAAGATTGCCATTTTAAATCGTTCATGTCTAGAATGGCAAAGGAGATTTATTGCATATTGTACTTTATATCCCCTTAAGATAAATCAATAATGAATGCATTTTTTATTAGACAGATAGCACTGGGCTAGGAGTCTGTAATTTGCATTTTCATTCTCCCTGCCAGTCCCGACTTTAAACTTGGGGAAAATCTTTACTTTCCAAATTCTGAACAATACAGCACCAACCTCTGACTACTTGGCATTTTCTGCCAACTCATTTTTTGGTCTAATCTAATGTGTGGAGAGAATATCATAGAATTTATATTTTCTCCAAATTCTAGGTAAATTCTTAAGCTTGTGCATGTGCAGCAAGACTGCAGAGAGAAGCAGACAATTCCTTTAGAGTCCTTCTCTACAGCCACAGATAAAACCAGATTTATAAAAAATTGGAAGGTCGATAATGTCCATCAAATTTTCCCATCTCTCAGGATACTTGAAAGCCAGCAAAGATGGTCATACTAATCCTTCTTCTGGGGAGAATGATGTGAAACTCTGATACTACCTTAAGATTCAGAATACAGACTGTATTTCCCAGGCATGGAGGTAGAGTAGGTAAAGAAAAACAAAAGCCTTCTGTGTCTCAGTCATTCTATCATCCTCTTTCTGTCTGAAAAAGATACTTTGGAGGAGTTGGGAGATGGAGCTCTGGGATGTCTGATGAGTCTCAGCTCCTTGGTTTTCATATGTGGGTGATCATCGTGGACTAGAAAATGCTGTGCCTCCCTCCGAGTAGGCATGGGCCGCTGCTCCACAATTGAGCATGCTGCTGCATTTGCCTTGGGGACCCCTTGTGCTTCCCTCTTCTGGGGCAATGCACTGGGCATTGCCAGAAACCTCAGGAAGATGGTGGTTAGCATTGCAAGGCAGGTGAAATGCAGATGTTCATGTTGCATTGATTATAACTATTTCTTCCTGTCCCCTACCTCTGCCTAATGTTGACCCAGCCTCTGGTCTGGGTCTAGGTCTCTAGATCTCTAGATTAATTTATCTACACCTCCCCAACCCTCTATTTTTTAATTTTTACTTCAAGCAAACTTTCCATTGCTTTCCATCTACTTATGGAAATGCTCCTCTAGTTTATTAAACCATTAGCTTTTAGCTCATCCCATCTTAACCTGAAAATCAACCTATCTTCCTGTTCACACAGACCACCTCCCCTGAAGTTCAACTAGGAGACGTCACATAAGTTCTGTGCAATTCTTCAAAGCTTTTCCATCATTATCAAAAGTCTCCAACTTGAAGGTTTGAAAGTGAAACTTTAATATTCCAGAATCCTAGTATTTGAATAAAACCTGAAAAATTACAACATAAATATTTATACAGTGCTCATAGATACCTCTAACTCCAATATTATCTCCAATATTATCTATTTGTATTTTAAATGGCAGCGTTTTATAAAGATAATAACACTGTTGTAATAAAAATCTGGTTTGAAACCCTGTTCCTCCCCTTACTTAGTTTACTCAATTAGAAGGCTATTTACTGTCTTTAGAGTTTGTTTACTTATAAAACAAGGTTGTAATATCCACCTTAAAGACTTGTTTTGAGGATCAAATAAAATAACATATGTAAAATACCTCGCAAATGATAGATGCTAAATAAACATCAGTTCCACTATACTGCTTTCACCCCAGAACAATATATTTGTTTACCTCACTTCTAAAATTTGGAATAATTAGATGGATAACCCTGCACATCTCTAGTCCTTAACATGATCACATCCTCTTCTCAGTAAGTTTGACTTGCCAGAATTCATTGTCTCATCTTCTTTCCCTGATCTTAGTCAAATAACATTTTCTAGGTATCAGTAGACCAATATGCCCTAAAACTACTTGCTTTACAATAATCAAAACAGTTTCATTCACTGCTTTTTAAACAAAAAAGAGTGTTTTGGAAAAAAATTTTTATTTTCAATTTTTTTTCTCAAACTCATGAGTGAAAGGAACATGTGGGAATAAATGCAATAAATATGACACATATTTAATACAAATAAGAAAATGTTATTCAATATGTTGTAAGCTGAGTAAAAACTGACATTCTTATTTTGCTAATTGTCAACTTTAAGTTTTCATTCCTGATCATCTCTGTATTCAAAGCTGTTGAAAGCCAAATAGAATACCAGGAGGGTCTTGCATTGAGAGATGCAATATATACACTCAACATGTAAATAGTTCCAAATACTATTCATTTTTTAAAATATTTTAAAGTAAAGCACATGGATATAGCCAAATGTTCTGATTTTTCTTTTTCTCATTTTGTCTGATTTTTCATGACATCCAAATGCATTGAGTATCATTTCTCTATACTCAAGTCTGTACCATTTATCTCTGTTTCCTTTGCTGGCTTTGTAAGATCCTTCTATTAGTATTCCATCTTTTAGAACAATTCTAATAAGACTTTCTAATAAATAAATATGTGAGATATGAATTAAGACAGCATAGTTCTCAAAAGTTTTCTGATCACGCATCACCCAGAAATGCCTCTGACTGGTTTCAAGAATGAGGCTGCTGCTGCTACTAACTACAGCTGCTAAGTCGCTTCAGTCGTGTCCAACTCCGTGTGACCCCATAGATGGCAGCCCACCAGGCTCCCCCCGTCCTTGGGACTCTCCAGGCAAGAACACTGGAGTGGGTTGCCATTTCCTTCTCCAATGCATGAAAGTGAAAAGTGAAAGTGAAGTCGCTCAGGCATGTCCGACTCTTCACAACCCCATGGACTACAGCCTACCAGGCTCCTTCATCCACGGGATTTTCCAGGCAAGAGTACTGGAGTGGGGTGCAATCGCCTTCTCCGAAGAGTGAGGCTAGTGGTGGTGAACACTTTACATGTTAAAAGTCAAATTGCCTTCCAGATACTCCACAGTAGAGAGATTCAGCTTCTCTTGATTCTCTGACTCCAAATGTCCCTCCATCCACCTGAGCTTAAAAACTGAACCGGAGTCAGCTAGAGAGAGGCCTAATTCAGATGCAACATGAACCCTGGCTCAGATGTAAAGAATCTGCCTGCAATGTAGGAGACCTATGTTCAAACCCTGGTTTGGGAGAATCCCCTGGAGAAGGGAATGGCAACCCACTCCAGTATTTTTGCCTGGAGTAATCCATGGACAGAGAAGCCTGTTGGACTATAGTCCATGGGGTCATAAAGAGTCAGAGAGTACTAAACAACTCACACTTTCTTTCCTTTCCTTTCTGTGTATGCATAGGAATGAATAAATGAGTAAAGAGGAACTTAAATGAATTCATTTAAAGTAACTATGATTTTATTACAGATGGCTAACAAACACATGAAATGATGCTCAACATCACCATCAGTTCAGTTCAGTCGCTCAGTCGTGTCCGACTATTTGCGACCTCATGAATTGCATCATGCCAGGCCTCCCTGTCCATCACCACTCCTGGAGTTCACTCAAACTCACGTCCATCTAGTCAGTGATGCCACCCAGCCATCTCATCCTCTGTCATCCCCTTTTCTTCCTGCCCCCAATGCCTCCCAGCATCAGAGTCTTTTCCAATAAGTCAACCCTTCTCATGAAGTGGCCAAAGTATTGGAGTTTCAGCTTTAGCATCATTCCTTCCAAAGAACACCCAGGACTGATCTCCTTTAGAATGGACTGATTGGATNTAAATCCAAGATCATCTTACATAACAGCTGGGTTCTTTAGGTATTATGTCTTGTCATTCTCTTAGATTAGGGCACAAGCTAGACTGAGGGACATTTACAGAGGTACTCAACCCAAAAGCATAATTCCCTTCATGTTAAGAGAGCTTTTTGAATTGATAAATATATACACTCCTGTGTATTGTGAAGTTTGTCATTTGGGCTATCTCTATAAAAGTCTCTATTGTTTAATTATCCTCTGACTTTAAAGGCATTTAGTTGTAGGCCTGTGAAGAGCTTTGCCCTAAACTGTTCCCTGCATTGTCACATAAAACCCAGACATGCTAAGAAAGTATAGCAAAAGTTTGAAGGGAGCCACTGAAATAGATTTCCTCCTTCTGGAAAGCCTCAGAAGTGCAAATAATTCTGAAACCACTTTACATAAACTGGCTTTTATACCCATTGTCCTCTAATTAGATGTGTGCTTCCATTTAATGGGAGCTCAGAACAAAGGATTAATATGTGGTGAGACTTGCCCAAAGGAATAAAATAGGCAGCAGAACTTAAAGGGCAGTTTCTAGCTACCCTTATGCAAGAAGGAGAAATAATAAATCACAGCTATAAAAATTTTGTAACCTGTTTGAAGTTCTATAACTTCTTATTCTAAGAGAATTTGCTTTTTTAAATCTATTTCTCCATAATAGTAAAAAAAAAAAAAACTCATAAAAGACAAAAGATCTGAGCGCTTGTCTAGTCTATACTATGGCAGCTTCAGAAAAAATTCGGATTGTTTCAGCCCTGAGCTTCTGCTCCAGGGGAATATCTAATTATGCCCTTCTTGGAAAGAGCTCCATTCTGGTTTCTACCAAAACACTCAAGATGGACCCCAAACTGTACTCTTTTTACACAAAAGAGAATAATTTTCAACAAGTGCATAAGCAAAACCTAAGAATTTTTGCAGATAATCACAAAGGCCCTGAGTAAGGACAAAGCTTACTGTTGCAGAATAGTGTAGGACCTGAAAAAAGATCCAAAAGAGATGTGCTTCAATCCCTGAGTTGGGAGGATCTCCTGGAGGAGAAATGGCAACCCACTCCAGTATTCTTGCCTGGAAAATTCCTGAACAGAGGAACCTAGTGGGCTACAGTCCATGGGATGACACAGAGTTGGACAAAAGAAAATCAATGAAATTTTGAGGAAAAAACTTGCACCAGAAAAATCAGACAATTTTCTTAATGGTTAAGTGCCCACCAATTCCTCATATGAGAGAGTATTATAAATTAATATCAAATGACTCCTCTACTGAATCTCTGATTAATGTAATTATTCAACATGTTTATCATAAAGAAAAAAAAATAGAGTTCTATTTTTATTGTCTTCAAAATGTTTTGAGTTAAGGCACCCATCTAAGCATTCAATGGCACTCCACTCCAGCATTCTTGCCTGGAAAATCCCATGGACGGAGGAGCCTGATAGGCTACAGACCATGGGGTCGCAAAGAGTCGGACGTGACTGAGCGACTTCACTAAGCATTTTTGTGGATTATTTGACCTGCTTATTATGCTTGTATAAATAATAAAATGTTAAAAACAGTAATCCTTCAAAATGTTACTTTAATGAGTTTATTTCTGCTTGTATATGTTGTACTTTTTTCAAGTGAGAAAGAAAATCAAGCGCTGCAATAAGTACACCTGTACCTAAAATTCTAGGATAGAGTTGGAATAAGAATTCTAAGAGATAGAATGGTTCAGGTAGACATTTAAGAATGTAGAAAAGCATATTGTGTTTCTGGCATAAGATTTCAGGGGAAAAATAAATCTCACAAGTGTCTTTGATCTCAAAAGTGGCCTCACAGACTTAAGAACTGAATGATCACTGGGGATTTCAGACACATTCATTAGTCAACCAAATAAACATTGTAGGATTTTGAGGCAAATTTGGATGTCAAATATTTTGATACTTATTGCAGTGTTGAAATAAGTGGAGTATTCGGAGATTTTTAGAGATTACCATATGCAGATACTCACCAGTGAGTTCAATTTTTTTTTCCTTTCATATCCCACTGACAAAACATTGGGTCACTTGATCCTATTGACATTAAGAATTCATTCAGTCAGCAATCATTGGATAAGAAATTCACATCTGATTAACTCAACCTGGAACAAGTGTCCATCTCTGAACCAGTCAATTATAATCAGGGAAATGGGGGTCATGGTATATGAACTTGGCTTTGAGCATAACAAATTTCAGGTCAGTATTAGACTTGGGGATCTAAACTGAGTGAGATATGCAACAAACTTCAAAGACTCTATATATTCAAAGACTGTATAGGAGTGAGGAAGAAGGAAATTTGAGATTTGATAGTGGTGGGAAGGATGTAGAGCAGGTTGACGTCTGAGAGACACTCAAGGGAGACAGTGGGCTTCCCTGGTGGCTCAGTCGGTAAAGAATCCACCTGCAATGAGGGAGACCTGGGTTCCATCCCTGGCTTGTAAGATCCTCTGGAGAAGGAAATGGCTACCCATTCCAGTATTCTTGATTGGAGAATTCTGTGGACAGAGAAGCCTGGTACAGTTCATGGAATCACAGAGTCAGACAAGACTGAGCAACTGACACTTTCACTTTTCTCTTCACTTTCAAAGGGAGACAGATAGCAATGGTTGTGTTAAAGATGGCAACAATGAAATATGTATGAAAAGGTGGCCTAGAGAGCATATTACCAAACTATACTCTATAGGTTTTGTCCATCTCCACCCACTTAATTGAAAACATGTGTTTGTCTGTTGTGTTCATTAATTCCTGCCACATATTGGGCACTCAACAAGTATGTTTCGACCTAACAAATGAATGCAAGAGTAGATGGAGTGTGGCAAATGTGATAGAATAAGATGTACCAATACTACGGATGGTTTCCCCTGAAATATTCTTTCATGAATATAAATTGAAAATATTTCTCATCCAGGTTGGAGAGCCAAAGAAAAATGAAATTTGTGCTTCTTGCACCATCACATTACTGGGGTCTCAGTGGAAATCTGGTAGTATATGATGACAACATGGCTCCACCTCTCTCAGGAAGTTCCAGTCAGAAGAACTCATATCCAAAAGTACTTATTGATAGAATTCATTTAAAATTGGAGGATAAGGGGACTCCATTTGAGGAATATAGAGAGATTCTTTGGAGGTTCTTAATTCTAGAAGCTGGTATTCAAATCTTCTGTTTATCTTCCTTAAAGAGTCTATTTGTTTTGTCTCTTTGTTTTTCCTCACTTCCTTGCACACTTGGGCTGTTATTTTCATACTTGAGACATTTTAATTACTTACAAAAGGATCTGTTGCTGAGGAACTGGCTTAGCTGCTCATGATTTTTTCATTAGCATGTTAGTTTTTTTGTCTGTGTGTCTGTGCTGCATCCTGGGAGTCCTCACCATAGTTTGCTAGTTTATTTATGACATTGTTCATTGCCAGGATTGGCATTCCCAAATATATTCTTTTGTTTAATCTTGTTTTTTTTTTCTTTGTCTCTGTGCTTAATTCTAAATAGCAAATTCATCATAGTACTTTATTCTTCTGGTTCCAATCCATTGACATCATAACTGTAAAGACCCATGAATTTCTGTTCATGCTTTTTCAGTGAAGGTCAATATTCCATGATATGCCATAGCATGCTGTGAAAAGAATGTGACTTAGAAACACCAGTTTTCATCCAGGTTCAGAAATCTATCAGCTCTATGAATTTAAGCTAATCACTCAAACTCTGTTTCTTAGTTTCTTTATATATCCAATGAAGTTATTAATACTATTCTTGTAGGACTGTTATCAAATCAACTGAAACAAAAGACTGGTAATGTCTTGTAGAATGAACAAAGCACTTTATCAACCTAAACATTATTGCCAGATATCCCTTTAGCAAAGTTTCCCTGGTCACTGGCTTAGGTGTGCTGACCCCAAAATATCTCATCAAGACAGGCGGAATCATAACCAGAATCATAGCTGGTAAAACTCAATTATTCAATCATTCTTAAAAAAACAATTATTAAGCACTTACTTTGTGCCTGATACATTTTGAGCATTGAAAATACACTGGCTAATGTTGCTTCCATGAATTTCCATCGGGCTTCCCAATGCTAGTGATAAACAATATGCCTGCCAATGCAGAAAGACACAAGAGAATCAAGTTCTGTCTCTGGGTCAGGAAGATTCCTGGAGAAGGAAATGTCTACCAGCTACAGTATTCTTGCCTGAGAAATTCCGTGGACAGAGTAGCCTCATGGGCTACAGTCTATGGGGGCCACAAAGGGTTGGGCATGACTGAGTAAGTGAACACACACATATAGAAAAGAAAAAAATAGTTTATACAGAATAGAAAATATATATATTCAGGTATGTTTATATTTATGTCTTTCTGTATTTTTTTGTTTCTTTTTTGTATCTTTTAAATGATATATCATTAATGTCATAAACTATACACATAAGGAAGTTGTCCAAAAAAGCTCCCATTCTTATTGTGTACTTGAATACATTATAAAACTTATAGGCATTTAGGAAACCCAAGAAGAAGAAAACAATTAGGTCTAAGTGTCAATTTCCTAAATTGATAAGTGGATAAAATGACAATTAATGTAAAGTGCTTTGAAAATAATAAAAGTGATTCTTTTAAAAGAGAGGCCATTTCAATAATAAGCAGATAAACTCATTCAATAACTGATATTTAGGACTGAGAAATAGGATCTTGTGTTGTGCCGTTTCTGTCAACATCCTGATAGTTTGGTAGGTTTAAGGTATGGTGTGTATAGTCATTCATTCCTTATTGGCCATCAATTTAGCATCAGTTCAGTTCAGTCACTCAGTCATGTCTGACTGTTTGTGACCCCATGTACTGCAGCACGCCAGGCCTCCCTGTCCATCACCAGCTCCTGGAGTTCACCCAAACTCCTGTTCATCAAGTCGGTGATGCCATCCAGCCATCTCATCCTCTGTCGTCCCCTTCTCCTCCTGTCCCTAATCCATCCCAGCATCAGAGTCTTTTTCAATAAGTCAACTCTTCGCATGATGTGGCCAAAGTATTGGAGTTTCAGCTTCAGCATCGGTCCTTCCAAAGAACACCCAGGACTGATCTCCTTTAGAATGGATTGGTTGGATCTCCTTGCAGTCCAAGGGACTCTCAAGCTTTCTTCACAGTCCAACTTTCACAACCATATGTGACCACTGAAAAACCACAGCCTTGACAATTTATTATAAGACATAACTTATTTTGTGTAGGTAAATATTCTTCCTCCTCTTTTTTTAAACAGAATTTTTGAAATTTACTGTTGTTACAGAATTTTTAAAATGTTTTTCAGTGTCACCTAGAATATGATTGCTGCTTATTCTGTCATTCTCTAGATTTAGGAAAACTTGGAATTATATCTGAAATAAATCTACATAATGGTACAAGGAAAGAGTTGCAGAGGAAGAGGAAGACATATGCCCTAGAATATTGAAAAATCCAAGACAGTTCACTAGCTAAAAAGAATTTGAGCAATATTTCAATATTGTATATTCACTTGTTAGTCTATATAAAGTCCACTCACTTTTACATCCTTTAAAATAGCTCCAAATAGCATCAGCAGTGGTGTTCAGTGAGGGTGTGGTTATACCAGAGATGATCTAATTACACTGTTCTTACAAGAGAAAGTTCTCAGTTCCTATCACAGTATTCCCCCCAGAAGCTATATGCATGGATCTTCAGCAAACAATGATAGTTTTTCAGTATGACTAAAGCTAACTTTTCTTCTTTGGTGGCTCAGAAGGTAAAGAATCTTCCTGTAGTTCAGGAGACCTGGGTTCGATCCCTGGGTTGGAAAGATCCCCTGGAGGAGGGCATGGCAACCCACCCCACTATTCTTGCCTGAATAAGTCCCATGGACAGAGGAGCCTGGTGGGCTACAGTCCATGGGATCACAAAGAGTCTAATACAAATGAATGACTAAATACACAGATATAGAAGATCTGGATGGGAGATTATCCCAAGATGTGAGAAAAGACATCTCAAGAGAAAAAGGAAATATCTTACTTCATTAAACTACTCATTAAAGTTTCAATAAAATTTTTAAACCTGAATTACATTTTCAGTTACTCTTTCATGTCCCATCACATATGGCATGCTCAATTGGTCAGTCAGTTATGACTCTGTGATCCCGTGGACTAAAGCCCACAAGGCTCCTCTGTCCATGAGATTTACCAGATGAGAATACTTGAGTGGGTTGCCATTTCCTTCTCCAGGGGGTCTCCCTGACCCACATCTCTTGTATCTCCTGCACTGTTTATTTCCGTCTAATACATGTGGGATCAGAAACTTTGCTTTCCTCCCTAACTTAAGATTATACAGATTTGGAAGGAACCAAGAGGGAGTGAATGAAAGCATCCCACAACTTCCCTAAGTCATTTGGAGGCAAACTAAATAAATGAAAGGATCATGGACAGTTGAGCCTCTTGGGCTACCGTGCATGGTTTCACAAAGAGTCAGACACAACTAAGCACATGCACATGTGACTTTTGCCCTGCTCTCAAGGAACTAACAATCCAAATGGTGAAGAAGTTTAGACTAGAACACTACAGATCAAATGGTGTTAATGGTAAGCACATTCAAGATAGCCCCAGTGATCCCCCTCTTAGTATTCACCCCTTCCATATCTTACTAGGGCCAATCTGTGTAACCAGTAGGATACAGGGGATGATGCACTATGTCTGAGATTAGATTATAAAAGATAAGCAGCTGTCTTCATGGCTCACTCTCTCTTAAATAACTCCCTAGAAGAGAAGTCAGATGCCATGTGGGAGTTGCCTTACAGATGGGTTTACAGGTGATAGATGCACTGAAGTCTAGGGCTAAGAACTGGGGCCCAAAACTAACAGCTACATTAGTGAACTAAGAAAAGAGTCCCACAAACCAGTCAAGGCTTAAGAAAGTTGCAGCCTGGTCAGCATCTTGACTGCAACTTCCAGAGATTCTCTGAACCAGATTCACCCAGCCCTCAGAAACTGTGAGCTAACAAATGTTTATAATTTTAAGCCTCTAAATTTGGAGGTAAGTTATTATGCAGCAGTACACAACAAATCCCACATTCTTCAGATTAAAGCTGCGCTCAGAATCAGGGAAAGATGAAAGGCAGGAAGGTCTCAGCTCATGTGGATAAGCAGCTTGCAGAAAATGTGACAACAGGGAAGGCATTTCAAATGGAGAGCAGATTTTCTTCCTGCCTCTCATCCTAGTGCTAAGTTTTCTCTCCAGGATAATTGTTGTTAGCTAATTGCCATTCTGCTTATTTAACTTATATGCAGAGTACATCATGAGAAACTCTGGACTGGAAGAAACACAAGCTGGAATCAAGATTGCCGGGAGAAATATCAATAACCTCAGATATGCAGATGACACCACCCTTATGGCAGAAAGTGAAGAGGAAATAAAAAGCCTCTTGATGAAAGTGAAAGAGGAGAGTGAAAAAGTAGGCCTAAAGCTCAGCATTCAGAAAATGAAGATCATGGCATCCAGTCCCATCACTTCATGGGAAATAGATGGGAAACAGTGGAAACAGTGCCAGACTTTATTTTGGGGGGCTCCAAAATGACTGCAGATGGTGATTGCAGCCATGAAATTAAAAGACGCTTACCCCTTGGAAGAAAAGTTATGACCAACCTAGATAGCATATTCAAAAACAGAGACATTACTTTGCCAACTATGGTCCGTCTAGTCAAGGCTATGGTTTTTCCAGTAGTCATGTATGGATGTGAGAGTTGGACTGTGAAGAAGGCTGAGCGCCGAAGAACTGATGCTTTTGAACTGTGGTGTTGGAGAAGACTNGGACGGGGCTGTCAAGCCCAGCCGGCATACTCACTTTGCCGCCTTTGCCCTGCGGGGCCGTCCACAGCTCTGCCCGCTTAAAGAGCATGGGGCAGCGCCTGGGCCACAAGCGAGTCAGCTACCGGGCTGCCAACACCGCCCCCAGGGAGGGCGACAAGGAGACGGAAACGGAGAGGGTGAGGGAGGGCAGGGGAGAACAGGGGAGAGGGCTGGAGCGCGTGTGAGCGAGGAGGAACCGGTGCAGCGGCGGTAGCAGCGGAGTGGAGCTTCAATCTGCTGATTAATTCAGCCTGTTCCCAGTCATGCTGCAGATTGAGGGAGGGAGGAGGCAGAGGCGGAGGCAGAGGCCGGGCTGCCGGTGCTGGAGGGCGGGGGAGAGGGAGCGGGGAGAGGGGGGAAGCCGGCAAGGGCTCTGCCAGATGTCGGGGGCTGGCCCATTCAGCAGGGGAGGCACCGAGGGGAGCCCGGGGCTCGGGAGGCGCCCACCAGAGGAGAGGCTGGGCAGGAAATGGCGCTGTAGGCCCGCAGCCCCGAGGGCAGCTGCCCGAATCAAGGAGGACCTGGCCTCTCACCGCCCCAATCCCTTTCCTGGGGCCCATGTCACTGGGCGAGGTGAGGGGCCCCACCAGGGGAGTCCCCCGATCCCTGACACTCCAGCATGGAGCCTCGCCAACCACAACCCTCTCCTCCGTTAGAGCTGCCAAAACCTGAGCGCGGGCTGGACCTGAGACAGTCTCTCCAGGGCCCTGCTTCCTAGACGACACCATCTCCTCTGCAGCCAGTCTCTCCCCTCCCCCTTCTCTAGCACAGTTCTCCCGGGGTGGGGGCCCTGCCAAACCCAAAGCTGAGTGGGGATAGGAAAGGAAGGGCCTGGGCTATCCGGAGGTTAAGGGCAGGAAGTCTCCTAGAGGAGGACGGGGGAGGAGGGGTCGGCTTCAGAGGCAGTCACTCTGAAGTTGGGCAGCAGCTTCAGCAAAGTGCCCAGGAGACTCCTGACCCCAGCCCCGGCTCCCAGGGCACACTCCCCTTGAGCTTTCTGAAAACACACTGCTCTGGGGGAACCACAACGAAGCAAGCACTGTCTCTCCTGTGCAACAGCCCATAGGGTCTAACCCAGGTGCCCCGCAGCCCCCAGCACAGCCTTCCGGTGTCTGGTCCCTCCTTTCCAACACTGTCCGCTGCAGCAAGTGAAAGGGGAACTTCTGCGTCTGGGAAGGAGAGACCCAGACCGTCACTGCCAACACCACATCCACCACGGGCTGAAGACGGGAGAGAGGTGCCTCCCAAGGACACTGAGGACAGGTAGGTCACAAAGAGGAGGGGGCGAGATGCAAAGGATCAACCAGCAATACCCAAACGGTTGCCAGGCAACGACAGGCAACCTCACCAACAACTCCCAGCATGTCAGCTCACCCACTCCCGCTGGAGGCCCCAGGGATCCACTGTAGAAGCCCACATTTACACAACTCACTTTGCCACCTAGAAATGTCATAGATCTATCACTTAGCTGCTTACCCTATAAATTCCTCAACTAGTCTGTCTGTAAGCCAAAGGCCAATCGCCAACCCCACCCCCACCCCCACCCCCGGGCCTAGAGCTCTATCAACCCACAGGAAGCATTCCATGAATACAATTGATGATGGTGGTGATGGTGCTTTCTAGATCAGAACATCTATCTGGAAAGAAAACGAAGAGGAGGAAGGAAAACCCTCCCCAACAAAAGGCATCCAGCCTGGGTTCATTAGTGTTCTCTGGGCTTGAGAGAGAAGCCAGCCCCTGGACCACAGAAATCTGTTTCCCTGATTCAACACTAACGGATGTTTCAGCCACAGGCTGGAACCAGAGGAAGATACTGTCCTCTGTCTTGGGGACATTCAACCTCACCCAGGCAGGCCACCTCATCACCACATCGTAACCTTTGGAGGGAGGGCGCTCCCTGGAATTGAGCAGTGCACTACCCTTGCAACTGTACACAGCAGCCTTGCCCCCAGGCTGGGGGTGGGACAAGTGGAGCTTTGCCTGCATGCCAATCCCAGCTAGGATGGACACCTGCACAGCAGCCAGAGGCCTCTGTGAGCAGGAGGCTGAACACACCTGCCTTAAGCTCAGGTCTGCGAGCCTGCTCCACAACCCATCCAGAGGCACGTGAATCCTGGAGCTGAACATGTCAGCAGTCAGCCAGCTTCCAGTGTGTGGACGCACGGCTCCTTCCCCAGACCTCCCAAGGTCTCTTTGGCAGGAAGATCACTATCGTAAGTTCAAGTCAATCAATATTTATTAAGCCCTTGCTACACGCCAGGCTCTATGCTAGGAGCCAGGGACGCTGAGATAAAGTGGGACAGACAGATGGTGTCAACACAGCATAGCAGGTACGACGGTGGAGGGGCTGTGAACGCTGGAAGAAGGGACCCTGGAAGGATGAGGAAGTATCTGGAGAAGGTCATGCTTAAACCAGATCTTGAATGAAAGAAAAGTAGTAGCCTGGCAGGAGAAGGAGGGGGAGGGGATTAGGTAACAGCCTAAACACGAAGTGTGTACCCAAACTCTAAAGCACTCAGAATTACTAGTGGTGGGCCTTCCTTGGCAGTCCAGTGGTTAGGTCTCTGTGCTTCCACAGCAGGGGGCACAAATCTGATCCCTGTTCAGGGAACTAAGATCCCAGAGGCTGCACAGCACATCCCCCAGAAAAAGAATTATCAGTGGTAAACACCAAGGCAGGGGAGGTGTGGGATGCTGGGCCAATGGGCAGAAGTGGGCGTGTGGAGGGCTCTGGACCCCATAGTAAAGGTTTTGGCAGGCGACATGATGATTTTTAAGCAGGAGCAACAAAAAAAAGGTCAACTCTGCGTTTTGGGTTGCTTTCCCTGCCCACCCAGTGGAGAGAGGAGGTCAGAGACAGGGGGACCTGCTAGGAATGTGCGACGGGAGTCCAGGCAGAGATATAGAGCAATCTTCGTCCCAGGAGAGGGGTACTTGGATCGATGACAAATCTACCTCCACATAAAGATGGTGTATGTGGAGGCTGGGGGTGCCCAAGTCAGGCTGGGGCGGGGGGCGCCGCCTGGACCGCTGGGGGTCTCACCCCCAGCTGATTCAGCAGCTGTGCCTGGAGTCTGACTGGGGAGCTCTTCCCTAACCAGAGAGAGGGCGCCGCACAATACTCAACACGGCTCAGCAGGTTGGGGCAGAGAGCAAACAAGCGAAATTACACAGCCCTGGGCGAGGAGTGGAGACTGGCTGGGACCCAACCCCAATCAGGAACCGGCTCCACGGGGCCACGTTCACTGGTCCACGCTCTGCCCTTGAGTCCCAGCTCCCAGAGTCTGNAACAACAGAAACCAGACCAGGAATGCCTGTATTTTCTCTGGGCTCTAAATGTCACGTGTCACAATAGTGTTGACTGAATTTAGATCATGATCTCCCAACTCAGTCCATTTAAATTAGACAGACGGTATGAGCTCACCAATGCTCTGAGACAGTGTTGACACAGCTGAGTAAAATAGCCCATGCTCAGAACTCGGGAATGCCTTCCTGATAACCCAGGAACATCTCTTTGACAAAGCAACTTAGAGGTGTGATGTAAGTCATGCTTTCAATCACTTTGAGAAAAGCCTTTTCATGACTTATTGCTGTGTGCATAAACTGACAGGAAAAAATATGTTCCAAATGATTATTCAAACCTCCTTTAAACCAATGGTGGTCTCTAAAACAGTGTATTGTGATAAACAATCGTTTGAGACTTTAAAATGTAGGCTGTGCCTATTCTTTCCTTTCCTATCCAGAGGGAAGATGGTTGTACAATGGGTAAGAAAAATATTTAATTAAAAGAACATGCTCAGGTAATGCAATTGTGTTTGTTGTGAGGTTCTAGGAACTTGGAGAATATTTCTAGGGACAGGGCCTGTCCTGGGTGAGACACAGAAGGTCCATGTAAGGTACAGACATTCAACAGTGAGTGATGGTGTGTGCTTGCCTGTTAGAAGGCAATGAAGAAGAAGAAAAGGATGCCAGAAATAGAAACTCTGCCTAGGAGATCTAAGAGAGAAGAGTTGTATTTACTGATGGGAAAACGGTTTCTCTTGAACCCAATTATGGAGAATTTAAATCTCTTTGTTTCTCATTTCTACAGGCTTGTCCTATTCTAAGGCTGTGGTATGATTCTGGGAGAGAGCTTCTTAGTGGGACTTTTCATAATCAAGAAGCATCTGCCAAGCATCTGTCAAAAATCAAAGATGCAGAGATGAAGAGGATGAAGGCGAGGCCCTTGGTGTCAGGAGTCTCATTGAATAATGGAGGCGGCTACATGGGGCAATATGAGAATTGTTAAAATAGAAGATGAGGTGCTAAGGAGCCATGGAAAAGAAGCATCTACACTAGCTTTGCAGTCAGTGATGTATTGGGCTTCCCTGGTAGCTCAGATGGTAAAGAATCTGCCTGCAATGCAAGAGACCTGAGTCCAATCCCTGGGTTGGGAAGATCTCCTGGAGAAGGAAATGGTAACCCACTCCAGTATTATTGCCTGGAGAATTCCATGGAAAGAAGAGCCTGGTGGGCAACCATCCATAGGGTTGCAAAGAGTTGGACATGACCGAAGTGATTGAGCACAAGTCACTGAAAACTGAAAACTTGAGCTTAGGGTGAAAGGATAATTTAAAAAGAGACGTGAATGGGCCTACAATCTGTCATACAGATCAAAGTAAGTCTGAAAGAGAAAAACAAATATGGTATATCAACACATATATGTGGAATCTAGAAAAACACTACACAAGAACCTATTTTCAGGGCAGGAATACAGATGCAGATGTAGGGAACAAATGTGTTGACATGGGGGTAGGGAAGATGAATTGAGATTTTGGGAATGATGTATGTGTGCTGCGTGTGTAAAACAGATAGCTAGTGGGAACCTGCTATATAGTGCAAGAAGCTTAGCTCCATGCTCTGTGGTGACCTACATGGGTGGAATGGGAGGGGAAATGGGAGGGAGGTCCAAGAGAAAGGAGATGTATGTATACATACAGCAGAAGGGCTGGGCCTGGAGGCAGGTGGGGGCAGCTGAGCAAGGTCACAGAGGCAGGAAACATGAAACAACACTGGAGGGAAGTCATAGGAGGGATGAAGGCAAGAAATGGGGCCAAGATGGTAAAGGATGGGCAGACTAATGGGGCTTGGGTAACAACCTTAGGACATAAACTTTTTCTGCATTATTACAAGCAGTTTCCTCAGTCTCTTGTATCCCATTTCCAGGTATCTGCGAGTGCTTTGTAATAAACTGTAGAATAACCCTACCAGACACACAGAGAGATGAAAATAAGGTCAAACCAATATTGTGAGGCTGCAAACTGATGTGTCACTGTCTTTTTTTTTATTACACTATATATCTCAATTTCATCATAAGAAATATATTTTAAAAGAAAAAAAAAAACAATGTGATAAATGTGCAAAACCTCTGCCTCAGGAAGATGATAAAAGGTTGTGTGGGAGGAATTTCTAAATCAGATGAATTGCTTCATAGAACATTTGTAGACATACCCACTAGATGTTCTCAGAATGAAGATGTTTCTATTCATCTAATCAGACATTTAATTTTCCCACGGACTGTGAATATTCTTTGAGTGCCTTCGGGGTACAGAAAATGGTACTTTAATCCCAGCATGCTCTTAGTGAGAAAGGAAATATTATGAGAATTGGAATTTTTCACTTGGGGAAGAGGAGTATTAATGCACATTTAAAGAAGGACTTGTAACTAAGGGGACATTTCGGTGGCCAGGGTGTTCACAAAGGCCCTGTCTTGTTTACCTGTATCCACAGTGCCTAGCAGATAGCCTCACAAGAGGAGGCATTCAGCAAGAACTGATGGGTGGCTAGCTGGCAGGCTGGATGGACGGAGGAAGGATGGGTGGAGACATCTGAAGTGATGCTGCCAACTGCATGAGGCTGGTACTCTTGGGAGAAGTGATGGAAGTTTTCTGCTGAAGGTCAAAACGGTGGCACAGAGGAGTGTAGTGCTGAGAGCATAGACTGAAACCAGATCCCATGGGGCAGCTTCCTGTCTCTGTTGCTTTCTAGCCTGGGATGAGCAAGAAATGTCACCATTTTGTCCTAGGTTTCCTCATCAGTAAGTAAGGGATATTAACAATATAAAATTATGTTTATATCATATGGTTGCTTTGAGGATTAAGTGATATATATTGCTTAACATAAATGTGATTATAATCATATATATTACATGTAAATATATAAAATCAACTTCTGAGAGTTCTTCATTCTAAAATAACTTGGCATACAGAAATCAGTAAAATGCCATTTATCCATTTATTTTAAGGTGTCTTTCCTGTTTGGTATTTAAACTCTTGAACACTAATAAGAAAGAAGAGAAAAGATGGAAATGGTACACAATGTTTTAATGTTTGTTTGCTTTTGTTTTTTTACTCTTTCTTATTCTGAGTTAAAAAAATGGAATGGGAACTATGGAAAAGGATTATTATTGAAGGAATCAAAAAAGTCTACAAAAATCCAAAAAAGGTGGCATGGTTAACTTAATATACACGTGGTTAACTTAATATAGCTGACCGAGCCTTGCAGCTTGATCAGCTGAGTTGACATCAAGTTGAATTCACATGGACAGAAAAATGGAAGGAAAATAAGAGGTGGCAGATTTTTCAAGCAAGCCCAGGTGAGAAAAACGCCTTCCCACCTAACAGTGAATCTTTTCCCTACTTGAATCCTCAAAAACCACACGGGTTTCAAGGGTCTCCACGGGTGGAGGTGGGGGAAACCAGGGCTGAGGGCTGCAGCCTGAGCTGGCTTGACTCTGTCCTGTGGTAACCCACTCCAGTATTATTGCCTGGAGAATTCCATGGAAAGAAGAGCTGCTTTGGGCGGCTGAACTCCTGCCGGGCTTACTCAGCCTGCACTGTCCACACATCACACTGTTTCCAGGAACTTCTCACCGTCACTAGCCAGGGAGCAAATTATCTGCAGCAGGTGGTGATGCCTCCGCAGTGACACTCACACCCCGCTCTCGGCAGCCACCACTCTGCTCTCATCACACCCCACGGACATTGCCTGTGTCGAGAGGCCTCAAGTGAGAAGATGGTGATGGCCAGCCTTGCTGACAAATCTCTGCTTCTTGGAATTGTTTGGCAGGTGGATTTGCTGAACTAATTTCTCCTCACTTGAGAACAAGATGAGAAAAGAGGAAGAGCTGTGATGCTTGATATGGCCTGGGTTTGAAAGGAAAGCCCTGCTCAGGGCAGTGGTCTGGTGTCTCCCAGAAGAGATGCTGCCACGCAGTGCGGACTGATCACCANAAGGCTTTGGCATAGTCAATAAAGCAGAAATAGATGTTTTTCTGGAACTCTCTAGCTTTTTCCATGATCTAGCGGATGTTGGCAATTTGATCTCTGGTGTGCCCATAGCTATAGAGAAATCCACGCTCACATTCACAGGGCCACTTTGCTGTCTCTTACAAAGGCTCTTGTGCCATTATTGTTTGCTTAACATTGTTGAAAACTTCTGACAGTTTTACTTCCCTGTGGGTTTCTAGTCGTTGTTTCCAGCTTTTTTGTTTGTTTGTTTAACTGATTTATTGTCAAAACATGCAGGAAAAACATATTGGTTAATACACTTGTTGTTCCAACCTCCAAAATGATCTTTTTCATTCTCTCTCACACAATAATATTTCTACAGAAAGTTATTATTATTTCTGCTTATGGTTCTACTCAGAGGTTAATAGAGTTTTGTTTATGTATATGAGGCTCAGCAATACTGTCAGAAGAAAATGCTGCTTGGTAGACAGAAAGAGAATCTTAATTTAAAATTTTAACTCTTTATTCTATTTCAAAGAACTGTGGGCTGGATCAGAGTTCACACCCACGTTTTTTGAATGAGAGTAAGATGTTAGGATGCTGTCTGATAAAGTTACGCTTGACTTATGAATGTATTTTATGACAAGAAAGAAACAGCAACAAAACATCTAACTCCTTTTCAGGCTGAAAGCTATTTGTCACACTGGGAGGGAGCATTCTGTAATATATGGTTCTTCAAATTGTGGTCTTTGGACCATGAACATCAGAAACTCCTTAAAAATTTATTAAAATTTCCAAGGCTCTGGCACAGGCATATGAGGGCAGTTTTCTGGGATAGACACAAAGACCCTGATCTCCAGAAACATCTGCTAATTTTAGCTTTTCCTCACGCTAAAGTTTTTGAACACACTAATGGAGTCCACAGAAGATGTTACCTTAATGGTTCTGGTATTTAAACTGAAGAATGTTCTGCTGCTGCTATGTCACTTCAGTCCTGTTCGACACTGCGACACTATGAACCATGGCCTGCCAGGCTCCTTTGTCCATGGGATTTTCTGCAAGAATACTGTAGCAGCACCATGACCTCCTTCAGGGGATCTTGCCCACCCAGGAATCGAACTTGCCTATCTTACATCTCCTGCATTGGTAGGTGGGTTCTTCACCACTACTACCATCTGGGAAGTCTGAGCAAAGTCCTGAAAGAGGGCCAAAGTTTCAAAAATTAAGGTAATCTTTGGAAAAGGAAACCTCTTATAATAAGATATTGGTGTATAAATAAGTATCAAAATTAAAAAAATTATAACCCCACAGAAAGGATGCAGAAGATGAATCAATTATTGGAAGACAAGTCCATAACAAGTTATGATCAATTTGAGGGCTAAAGCATACGAGTTTTTGAGGATCACATTCTTCAGAGGATGTTCCTTGGAGTTGCTATTGGAAACTGACCCCGAGGAGGCTCAATATTTGATATTTTGAGGATACAGCAGACTTGATATTATCCTGTACATTCCCCCATTAGATTATAAGTTCTCAAAAAGAGAAACTGGGCCTCTTTTATTTTATGTGTCTCTGGAACTAACAGAAGGCCTATTAATAGAGAATAATAGTTCTCAGCAAATATTGAGCATATATTGGCTGTTCAGAAAGTATTGGCTGAAATGAGCTGGGGGACTGATGATTTTGTTGGGAAGAGTTCACTGTAAAGGAGAAAACCCAGCTGAGTTTGCTGAGATATGAGCTTGAATTTACAAAATGCACACACGTTGTTTACCCAATGAATCCCTGACATTTTGCTAAAAATGCCTGTCAACATATTTTCCCACTCGGTCTTGACAGTGTTGCATGCAATTTCTGTGTACAGAAGTTCATCACAGTCTCTCCCTATGTCCTTGGTCATGTCCACCCAGAATTTTCCCAACCTTCAACTAATTTAGTAATGCAATATATGGAATTTTCATAATACGGAACTCTGTTTTACAAATTAATAACACTTTAAATAAACTTCCATCTTTAAATTTATTTTATCTTTAGGGTTTTTTTTAAATTTCAAAATCACTATGGCTTAAAAATGTTTCTTTAAAATAGACTTTTTCTTTTTATCAGTTCCACTGCAATATTAATATACAAAAAATGTTCTGCCATTGGTTATGACACCCCTGGTGTCAGGCAGGATGACATATTCCATAAGTAAAATTGTACACAAAAGAGCAGCCTCTTTGACCTCTGACAATGGTATGTGTTAAGGGAAATAGGCATCAGAGACAGGCTGAGACACACACTGACCAAACCAAGAAAACGCGGCAGAGACAGGCTGAGACACACACTAACCAAACAAAGAAAGACCCGATACAGACAGGCCGAGACACACATCTACCANTGACAATGGTATGTGTTAAGGAAAATAGAAGACAGATTTTGACAAGTGTTATCTCCCTTGTGAAGGATCCTTTTGATCCCTTGTTGGGAGAGCAGAAGTTGGAAAGATTCAAGTTTAGTTACTGCAAAATCATTACTTCTGTTTCTAAAAGAGAAGTTGATAAAAGCAGCTTTTACACCTTGAAAGAGTTTTTAACATTATTATGAATTACTTAATAAGATGAACTAAAGGAGAAAATGAATGAAAAACATAAAGATTAACAATCCTGTTGATCATATATGTGTTTAAAAATTAAGAGGAAAAAGGATTTGTGCTAAGGATCAAGGCTTTTAGTACCTTTTCCATGGCTATAATTTTTAGGAGCCTCTTGGGCTTTCTTGTTATGTAAGTATGCAAAATACGGTTATTTGTGCAGAAAGAATAAAGAAATCACCTTTACTTAGAGTCAGTTTATTGTGTGGACCTACCAAAGCAAAATGGATGACCACATACAGAAAACGCCCTGAGAGCTTACTGGTGACCCTGTCATAATGATTTGGGATCAAAGATGCAAAATTGTTTATATGATATTATATAGAAGGTGAGAGTCAGAGTAGGGCTGGTTCAAAACCCCTAATGTTAATTCCTGACAAAAGAAAAGTTACTAGGCAATGAAAGTGTTAGAAATGTTTATTATTAGTCAAAATAATATCTCTGTGAACCAAAAGTTTCTCTGTAATAGTTTATACACTATTTAGTGAATTTAGTGAATTTAAAATCTTCCATTTATGTAAAATAACTGTATGATGAAATACATACTTTTAAATTTACAATGTTACAAAAGAGTTCTGAATATTTAGTATTTCAAAACTTTTATTGTATGATTAAATTATCTTGCTATATTGTAAGAATATATGAATTTGTTGAATATGTTTTATATATGTGAGAGATCTACCTTTTTGGTGGATTAATATTGAATGGAGAATTTATTCTTAGGTGCTTAAGCTGCTGGTTAATGCACTTAGTATCACATTATCAAAAGATGAATCAGTTTTGAACCTGGTGTGACTATCATCATTCTTATTGTTTAATTTTTAAAAGTTATTTTTGTAGGATAGAAAAAAATGACCTAGTATAAGATTTTCTCCTTTAAAATGCTACTTTTATGAAATAAAATGAAGAATATACAAAACATTTTAAAATGATAGTGTTCACAAAATTTGTAGGCAGTGGAGAAAATCTTGAAAGGAGAGGTGGATTTGATTAAACAAATCTTTGATTTATTCAGTTTTAACTGGTCCTTCATAATGTTATTTCTCAAAACAATTGTAACTTTATAAGACCTCTTCTTTCACTCATTCCTTCATATCATTTTTTTTTCTATTACCACTAACTATGCTTTTCTGGTTCTTTTTATCTTCCAAGTTGATAAATAAGTGTGTGTCTTTTCTCTATGGCAATTTTTCTGTTATAACAAGGTCTTTATTTAACTAAGCTAATTTATCCTCTAGACAGATCATTAATGGTATGTGTGGCTGTGTGTGTCCTGAATACCCAGATGGTCAGGTATCTTATTGTGAATTTTCATGCAAAATTTCAAATTTAAGTCTCTAAACAGATAAACATTTCTCAGAGCCAGGTTGAATATTTGTGCCCCATGTGTCTATGCTTGTCACGTTCCAGATTCTTCTGTTTCAAGGCCATTACAATTTATCGCCATGAGTATCTGAAGCATGAGATTACAAAAATTTTGTTCTGGGAACACTGTCAGCCTAGGAATTAATTACAGACAAAATAAAAACCAAAACAAAAAATCGTCCCTTAGAGTTGAATCCAATCTATCATTGTCAAAAGAGTATCTCAACTTATTATTCATTCCCATTATTTATTTTGAGTTTTTTATAATAATTAAAAAAATTATTTTACTAGTGTATTAAAGGATGATAATAAGATGACAGCAAACTGATAAAAAATTGTACAGCAAAAGCCCATCATTGAAATAAAAAGGCAACCTACATAATGGGAAAAATAATTGCAAATCATATATCTGATAAAAAGTTAATATAAAAAGTATATAAAGAACTCATACAACTTAATCCCTGGAGTAGGAAATGGCAACCCACTCCAATATTTCCACCTAGAAAATTCCATGGACAGAGGAGCCTGGCAGATATAGTCCGTGGGTTCATAAAGAGTCAGACACAACTGAGCCTCTGAGCACATACAACTTAATAGTAAAAAACAGAAAAATCAATTTTAAAATGGGTAAAGCTTCTAAACATATGTTTTCCCAAAGAAATACAGATGGCCAACGGATACATTAAAAGGTGTTCAACATCACTAACCATCCAGGAAATGCAAATCAAAACCACAATGAAACATCTCTTCACATCTATTAGAATGTTTAGGATTGGAAAAACAAGAAATAGCAAGTTTTGGCAAAGATGTGGAGAAAAAGGAACCCTCATGCACTGTTGTTAGGAATGTAAATTGTTCCAGTTACTGGGGAAAACAGCATGGAGATTTTTCAAAAAAATCAAAATAGAATTACCGTATGATCCAGCAATTCCACCTATGAAATGCATTTAAGGAAAACAAAAATACTAACTCAAAAAATATATGCACCCCCATATTTACAGGGAAATCAACATTATTATACAGCATTATTTACAGTAGCCAAAGTATGGAAACAGTCTAATGTCTATCAACAGGTAAATGGATAAAGATGTGTATTTACATTCAATGGAATATTCTCTGATTTTTTAAAATGGAATCTTATCATTTGTGATAACATGAAAGATGCTAAGTGAAATGTCAGGCAAAGAAACATAAATACTGTATGATCTCACTTATATGTGAACTCTAGAACAACAGTAGATACAGGGAACATACTGGTTGTTGTCTGAGGCTGGTGTGAAGGTGGGACAAATAGGTGTTGCTGTTGTTCAGTCACCATTGTGTCTGACTCTTTGTGACCCCATGGACTGCAGCATGCCAGGCCTTCCTGTCCCTCACCATCTCCTGAAGTTTGCCCAAGTTCATGTCCATTGCATTGGTGATGTCATCCAAACATGTCATGCTCTGATGCCCTCTTATCCTGCCCTCAATCTATCCCTGCATCAGGGACTTTTCCAATGAGGTGGCTGTTCATGTCAGATGGCCAAAATACTGGAGCTTCAGCTTCAGCATTAAGTCCTTCTAACAAGTATTCAGGGTTGATTTCCCTTAAGATTGATTGGTTTGATCTCCTTGCTGTCCCAAGGGACTCTCAGTATGAGGTATAAATTCTTCGGCTCTCTGCCTTCCTTACAGTCCAGCTCTCACAATCGTACATGACCACTGGGAAGACCAAAGCCTTGACTACATGTACCATTGTTGGCAGAGTTATATCTCTGCGTTTCAACACACTGTTTAGGTTTGTCATTGCTTTCCTGCCAAGAAGCAATCATCTTCTGATTTCATGGCTGCAGTCACTATCTGCAGTGATTTTAGAGCCTAAGAGGAAATCTGTCACAACTTCCACCATTTCCCCTTCTATTTGCCATGAAGTAATGGGGCTGAATGTCATGGTTTTAATTTTTTTTAGTATTTAATTTTAAGCTGGTTCTTTCACTCTCCTCCTTCACCCTCATCAAAAGGCTCTTTATTCCTTTTTGTTTCTGCCATTACAGTGGTATCATTCACATATCTAAGGTTGTTGAAGTTTATCCCACCTATCTTGATTCCAGCTTGTAATTCATCCCTCTTTGTGACCTAATGGACTATGGTCTGCCAGGGTCCATGGGATTTTCCAAGCAAGAATACTGGAGGGGGTTGCCATTTCCTTCTCCAGGAGGTCTTCTTGACCCTGGAATCGAACCCCTGTCTTCTGCACTGCAGGCAGACTATTTACCATCTGAGCCACAAGGGAAGTCCTTGTAACTCATCCAGCCTGGCATTTCTCATGATGTGCTCAGTGTATAGGATAAATAAACAAGGTAACAGCAGACAGCCCTTTGTACTCCTTTCTCAATCTTGAACAAATCATTTGTTCCATACAGGGTTCTAACTGTTGCTTCATGACCTGCTTACAGGTTTCTCAAGAGACAGGTAAGATGCTCTGGTATTCCCATATGTTTAAGAGCTTTCCACAGTTTGTTATGATCCGGACAAAGGCTTTAGTGTAGTCAATGAAACAGAGGTAGATGTTTTTCTGGAATTCCCATGCTTTCTCTACAATCCAGTGAATGTTGGCAATATGATCTCTTGTTCCTCTGCCTTTTCTAAATCCAGCTTGGACATCTGGAAGTTCTTGGTTTGCATAATGCTGAAGCCTAGCATACAAGATTTTAAGCATGACCTTACTAGCATGCGAGATGAGTGCAATTGTCCAATGGTTAGAACTTTCTTTTGTACTACCTTTCTTGGGAATTGGGATGAAGGTTGACATTTTCCAGTTCTGTGGCCACAGCTGGATCTTCCAGATTAGCTGATGTATTGTGTGCAACACTTGATGGCATCATCCTATAGGGTTTTGAATAGCTCTACTGGAATTCTATCACATCCACTTACTTTATTAACAACAGTGCTTCCTAAGGCCCACTTGACTTCACACTCCAGAACGTCTGGCTTTGTGTGACTGACCACACCAGCATAGTAATCTGATTCATTAAGATCTTTTTTGTACAGATCTTCCATGTATTCTTTCCACCTCTTCTGGATCTTTCCCCTTTGTGGATCACTGCCTTGTCGTGGAGAAGCAGTTCTGTGTAACTCAATGATTCTCTGAGCCATGCTGTGTAGGGCCATCCAAGATGAACAGGTCATAGTGGGAGTTCTGAAAAAATGTGAGCTGGAGGAGGCAATGGCAAACCACCCCAGTGTACATGCCATGAGAACCTCATGAATTGTATAAAAGGACAAAAAGGTATGATACCAGAAGATGAATTCCCCAGCTTGGAAGGGATAAATGAGTGAAGGGAGTCAAAGGTACAAACTTCCAATTATAAAATAAGTAAGTCTTGAGGATGTATTGTACTTCATGGTGACTATAGTTAATAAAGCTGCATTGCATATTTGGAAGTTGCAAAGTAAATCTTAATACATTTTTCTTCTCATCATAAGAAAAAATTCTGTAACTATATATGTTTGCAGATGCTAACCAAACTTGTTATGATGATCAGTTCATAGCATATACAAATAGTGAGTCATTATGTTATATGCCTGAAACTAGTACAATGTTATATGTCAATTATACTTCATTTAAAAAAAGGAATAATAAAACAAATTTCAAAACTTTATAGTAGGAGTTTAATGAGTTAATACATGTAAAGCATTTAAAACATTGTTTAGCTGCTGCTATTGTTATTATTATTATATATGTCTTAACTTTAGTGGGTAGATAGCATTATTTTTATTTAATCTTAAGATTAAAAGTGTGAGCCTGAGTGTTAACCTGAGTATTAACTCAGGGCTACCAGCTATGTGAATGTATTATACAGCTTGGACTGCCATAATCAAAACAGACTGTGCATCTTAAACAATAGACAATAAATGTCTATTCTCACAATTTTGGTGGCTAAAAGTCCAAAATCCCGGTGCCAGTATGATTGATTTCTGGTGAGAACTCTCTTCCTGGCTTGTGGAAGTTACCTTTTGTTATGTGCTCACGAGGTGTCTTCTTTATGAGAGGGAGAGGGAGGAGGAGTGCTCACTCTGTTGTCTGTTATAAAGGCACTAATCTCATCAGACCAGGACATATTCCCCCCACAACCATGAGCTCATCTGAACCTAATTCTAAGCTTCTCAAAGGCTTCACCTTCAAACATCACACTGAAGGTTAGAGCTTCAACATACACATTTTGATGGGGGACACAATTCAGTCTATATCAATGAACTTGGACAATAGTTTTTCTCTCTAAGCTGAGTTTCTCCATGTGTAAAATATGTAACATGTGGGTTAGAACAAAACAGAGCCATTGTGAGATTTAAATGATTATTTTCTTCTACTGCTTCTTGTGTTGTTTTGTGATGATTTCCCCCATTGTTTTGTGATGATTTCCCCAATACAGACATGTATTGCTTTTGTTAAAAGAAAAATAACAATAAGACACAATCTCCTAAGAGGAAAAGAAGGGTCTCTTCTGTTCTTATTGGCTTTTTGTCCTGCCTGTCTTTTGCTTTCAAAATTGCTCCGGATGTAGCCTCAGCATTTAGGAGTTTACAGACTATTTCTATGTATATGGATCATCACATCAGACCTGTAAGATGGACAAAAGAATAGTTTTTTTTTTATCAGCTCTATAGAACAAAACTTCAAGTTGAAAGGATGTGACTTCACCACTGTCACAGGTTATTACACAATGAAACCACGACTAAATTTCAAAACTTCTTCTTCCTGATCTACTTTTTATGAGACAATAGGTTATCTCTTACCACACAGATTATCTTAAAAACTGTTTCACAGATGAATGGATAAGCAAGCTGTGGCATATATACACAATGGAGTATTACTCTGCCATTAAAAAGAATAAATTTGAATCAGTTCTAATGAGATGGATGAAACTGGAGCCTATTATACAGAGTGAAGTAAGCCAGAAAGAAAAACACCAA
>SJYV01001915.1:132537-165608 GCA_006410875.1 Neotragus pygmaeus
CTGACACTGTTTCCACGGTTTCTCCATTTCCCATGAAGTGATGGGACCAGATGCCATGATCTTCGTTTTCTGAATGTTGAGCTTTAAGCCAACTTTTTCACTCTCCTCTTTCACTTTCATCAAGAGGATTTTTAGTTTCTCTGCACTTTCTGCCATAAGGGCGGTGTCATCTGCATATCTGAAGTTATTGATATTTCTCCAAGCAATCTTGATTCCAGCTTGTGCTTCTTCCATCCCAGCCTTTCTCATGATGTACTCTGCATATAAGTTAAATAAGCAGGGTGACAATACACAGCCTTGACATACTCCTTTTCCTACTTGGAATCAGTCTTTTGTTCAGAATGCATCAGTGCATGTTAAACAATGTATGACGTATGACATACCATATACTAGTTTGTTTCTTCTTAAAATATAACAGTATTTGATCAAAAGTTCACAGACTTTAAGCATTTCTCATTGATGTATTTTCTAGTAATTGACTTGTTTGGCTCTGGTTTATTGCTTCCCTTTATTTTTTCCTTATAATATATTGTTCTCAAGCTTTGTTTCCAAAATAACTGATTGTTTAATAAGTAATAATAATTATAATTTCCACTGAGTAATAACTTTAAGTCTATTTCTCCAAGGAAAACTCACCAGTATTTAGAATTTCTTGTAGACTCATTAAACAGTCCCATTTAAACACATGCAGATGAAATTCATTAGGTGATTTCCTCTGGAAGATGATGTTCAGTTTATTTCTATTGTGTTGAAGTGGATGCTATGTTTGATTCCCTTTCATGTGACTCTTGGGGCTTTTTTTCAGTATGATCTTCTTTATTTGAGAGGACTGTGCTAACCTTTTAGACTTGCACCAGGATCCATGACCTCATCCTGATGGTTAAGAGACTTGCTCTGTACTTCCAAAGCTTTGACTTAGCTTCTTCCTATGATGTCCATTAGGGCTTCTTTCTTCCATGTCAGTGTTGTCAAGACGCTGCTTTGTAATGGGGAAAGAAAGCCCTTCAGATTGTAAGTGCTACTTCGTCTAGATTTCAAGATCGTAGCTTTCCATTGAGTTTCCTAAGAAGTGGTATTCACTATACTTTGAAGCCAAAACTCTTAAAGACAGAGTTCAAAGAGCTGTTTTGAGAAAGTACTGTCATGTTCATCTAGATGGTAAATGCAGAGTGTGACTCCATTTCGGGACATTCTGAATGTTTTGTGGTGGCTGAATTAAAGATAAATAATTTTTGAGATAGTATGTCATAGACAGATTGAAAACTTAGGTTCTAGTGATGTGGAGAAGTCCTGGTACCTGGGAAATGTAGTAGTAGACCTGCCACCTACTTCACACCTGGAAGAGGTGTCAGGATGACGCTGAAGCTGAATCTCAATCAGCATCTAAATCTGTAACTCCAAGGTATAGTCTTTCCCATTTGGCTCATTCCTTCCAAAGTTTGCACTCCAAGCCTGCCACACCAGGTATGACATTCTAATAGAACATGGAAAAGGTCCTTTGAGAACCAATTGTACCTGAAATGTCATAGCCTTAGAAATTCCTGTTTACCTAGAACACGACTCTAAAAGGAAATGAATATAGGATTTTGATAAAATATAAACTCCATCTAGTTGTTGGGAAGACCACATACAGACTGAAATGTGTAACACAAGTACAAATAAACAGTTGGAAAAGCAGATTGTAGGTTCTGGGTCATGTAAACAAGCTAATGTTAACAAATTTAAAAAATTAGTACAGAATCACAGCTGCTGTTTAAACTGCTTTCTAAGAATAGCCAATCTGTATCCATATTTATAATGCTTTCTGAAAGAGGAAAACGTTCTTAGTCTTCAAAAATGTTAGAAACAAAAACTTACAACTGACCCACAAGTGCATGTCACAATTTCAAGGTTACATGACTGAGGAACAAATCACTGGGAAAAAGGAAGTTTCAGGACCATGTGGACTTTGGTTAGACCTTGTTGTAGCCTCACAAGCACTGGAAGTCGATAATGAAAATTTAATTCTTTAACATGCTTAGATATTCCAGGATGATGTTAATTATCAACTTGTGTATTGACTACCAAANGACCATGTGGACTTTGGTTAGACCTTGTTGTAGCCTCACAAGCACTGGAAGTCGATAATGAAAATTTAACTCTTTAACATGCTTAGATATTCCAGGATGATGTTAATTATCAACTTGTGTATTGTCTACCAAATCACATGTATATTTTATTGATAACCCTGAATGCCACTGGACATGGCAAATGTCTAGTGAGTGCCCAGAGGCCCCCCCCCCAGGAGGCCTCCAATGAACTTTGCTCCCTGGTATTCATGGATACTGTGGGAATGACAGTGTGTGTATTCCAAGGTTAGATCATTAAAGACATTGCAGCACTTGTTTTACTCTCTCTTGGGTCATTCTGAGGAAAGCCNCCCCCCCAGGAGGCCTCCAATGAACTTTGCTCCCTGGTATTCATGGATACTGTGGGAATGACAGTGTGTGTATTCCAAGGTTAGATCATTAAAGACATTGCAGCACTTGTTTTACTCTCTCTTGGGTCATTCTGAGGAAAGCCATGTGCTGAGGAATGAAGACATTCAAGAAGACTTATGGTGAGGTCCATGTAGGGAGAAACTGAGGTCTATCGCCAGCATTTAATTGACAGCATTGGAAGTGAGCTACCTTGGATGCTGGTCCTTCCAATCACCTGCAGGGGATGGAGGTGTTGGCTGACCTCTTGAGCACAAACTCAGGAGAGACTCTAAACCAGATCCATTCAGCAAACTGCTTCCTAGTTCCTGAGTCAGAAATTGTGAGTTACTGCATGTTTATTGTTCTAAAATACTAACTTTAGGGGTAATAGTTTATGCAGCCACAGAAAACTAATACAAATGTGTAAGGTATTGTTCTCCAAAATCTCATTCATCAAAAATGTGCTTCTGGCTGAGACTCTCCCAGATCTTTTTCAAAATGCTAGAGTCTAGGTCATAGAGGATAACCAATGGCAAAAAAAATGGGGATAATGAAGCACTGTTTCAGGTCTGCTTTAGTAACTTGGCCCTAGTGATCAGAGGAATCAGAAACATCCTGCTGCTCACTCTGTTCTCTTCACTCTCTCTGATTTGAATGCCACTTAAATGGCATCTGAATTGGAAGAACTATAGAAATAAACATAATGGATTCCAAACATTTTTGCTTGAGTGCCTTAAATTTCTAGCTACACCACTAGGTAATTCAGAATTGAAAGGACCACTGGGGTGGTAAGTATTTAAGAAAGTTGCACTAAAAATTACTGAGAAGAGCACGTGGAGAAAAGCTCGCTCAGGTTCCAAGATTCAAGAAGGCGGATCCATTTCTTTTCAAATCCCAAGACTTTTGCCTCATGTGCTAGGTAGCACACTTGCAAAGTTTCAGTGCATGGAACAGAAGCTGGACCAGGCCAGGGTTGTGGGTACTATGGACCATGCGGGAGGCATGGGGGGATGTGCAGTGCAAAATAATGGAGAAGATACTTCAAAAGAAAACTTGAAATCTGAGAAACACTTCGTTCAGAATTTAATCATTCATTTCTGATTAACTTATCAAAAGAGGCATAAACTTGGAGAAGACCTTCAAGAGATTGCAGAAGAATGTAGCCATTACTTAGAATATGAGAAGTTGATAATAAGGACAGTTACTAGGAAGAAAGACTTTCAGAGTCCATGGAAAGAACCAGAAAACCATCAGGATCATGTGAAGAGAGGTGACACCAGAGGGATGTTATGCACATTCGGAGAACTTTTATTATTTATTTCTTTATTTATTTTTACTTTATTTTACTTTACAATATTGTATTGGTTTTACCATACATCAACATGAATCTGCCACGGATGTACACGTGTTCCCAATCCTGAACTCCCCTCCCACCTTCCTCCCCCTACCATCTCTCTGGGTCATCCCAGTGCACCAACCCGAAGCATTCTGTATCCTGCATCAAACCTAGACTGGGTGATTCATTTCTTATATGATATTATACATGTTTCAATGCCATTCTCCCAAATCATCCCACCCTCGCTGTCTCCCACAGAGTCCAAAAGACTGTTCTATACACCTGTGTCTCTTTTGCTGTCTCGCATACAGGGTTATTGTTACCATCTTTCTAAATTCCATATATATGTGTTAGTATACTGTATTGGTGTTTTTCTTTCTGGCTTACTTTACTCTGTGTAGTCAGCTCCAGTTTCATCCATGTCATCAGAACTGATTCAAATGTATTGTTTCTGATGGCTGAGTTATACTCCATTGTGTATATGTACCACAGCTTTCTTATCCATTCATCTGCTGATGGACATCTAGGTTGCTTCCATGTCCTGGCTATTATAAACAGTGCTGANGTTGGTGATGGACAGGGAGGCCTGGCGTGCTGCAATTCATGGGATGGCAAAGAGTCAGACACGACTGAGCGACTGAACTGAACTGAACTGATATGTGTTTATGTATACAGTGTCTCACATATAATTATAAGCATAACTCTGAAGTGTTTGTGTTATGACTTTCATTATATCAGTGAAAACTATCAGACTTAAAGGTATTTCATAATCTCAGATAAAAACTGTGGAAGCAACTATGAAATCAGGGTCTTTTGATTCTCAAATGCATATTTTCCTCTTTTTCTGTTTCCCATTCTCATTTATTTGGATCTTAATATCACTCCACTTTTCATTCATTCACTCAAGAAACACATCCATTTTCTTCACTCTGGCAGGTATTATTGCAAGCAGTTATCTCATAACATGCTTTTGATTATTTGATACTATTGTTGGGAAACAGTTCTTTGTGGAGCACTCATATTTCTGAGTGCCTTGGGTAGGCATTGTCCTAGATTAGCTTTTTAAGAATGTACATATAGCAGCATCCTTGGAAGATAAGGGCAGTGATAAACCAGAGAGGGTATGCTTCCTGGCCAAAAGGATAATGTCTCCTCATGGGGCAAATGTTGGGTACATTTTCTAGCAGTGCCCTTGAATTGGAAGGTTGGAATTGGCATATACACACTACCATGTGTAAAATAGCCAGCTAATGGGAACCTGTTATAGGGCAGGGAGTTCGGTTTGGTGGACTGTGATAACCTAGAGGGGTGGGATGTGGGGTGCATAGGAGGGAGGTCCAAGAAGGGAAAGATATATGTACACATTTAACTGATTCACTTCCTTGAATAGCAGAAACTAACACAGCACTGTAAAGCAACTATAACATACAAGTTGCTCAGTCATGTCTGACTCTTTGCAGCCCATGGACTGTAGCCCAGGCTCCTCTGTCCATGGGATTCTCCAGGCAAGAATACTGGAGTAGGTTGCCATGTTCTTCTCCAGGGGAATCTTCCTGACCCGGGGAAGGAGCTTGTTTCTCTTGCATCCCCTGTGTCTTGTGCATTGGTAGGCACATTCTTCACCACTAGCGTCACCTGCTTTTTTTTTAGTAGTCATGTATGGATGTGAGAGTTGGACTATAAAGAAAGCTGAGTGCCAAAGAATCGATGCTTTTGAGCTGTGATGTTGGAGAAGACTCTTGAGAGTCCCTTGGGCTGCAAGGAAATCAAATCAGTCAATCCTAAAGGAAATAAGTCCTGATTTTTCATTGGAAGGACTGATACTGATGCTGAAACTCCAATACTTTGGCCACCTGATGTGAGGAACTGATGCATCAGAACAGACCCTGATGCTGGGAAAGATTGAAGGCAGGAGGAGAAGGGGATGATAAAACAGAGGGTGAGAGGTTGAATGGCATCACTGACTCAGTGGACATGAGTCTGAGCAAGTTCTGGGAGTTGGTGATGGACAGAAAACCCTGGCGTGCTGCAGTCCGTGGCGTTACAAAAAGTTGGACACAACTGANAAGGGGATGATAAAACAGAGGGTGAGAGGTTGAATGGCATCACTGACTCAGTGGACATGAGTCTGAGCAAGTTCTGGGAGTTGGTGATGGACAGAAAACCCTGGCGTGCTGCAGTCCGTGGCGTTACAAAAAGTTGGACACAACTGAGCTACTGAACTTAGTGACACCTGGGAAGCCCAAAACCATACCCAAATAAAAAAAAAGAAAAAGACTAGAGTTTTCTTTTTTTTTCTTCCCCCCAAAAAACTTGGAGTTCCTCCACTGTGATACAGGCCTATTCTGTACATAGCATCCATGTGGGCCTCTCTGTATCATCTCACGGACATTGAGGACACAGCAAAACAATGTGAATGTGAATCTCACACTGCCTACCATGCTTCATCATATCGTGCTCAATCTCTCAGCCATGCCTGACTCTTCTGTGACCCTATGGACTGTAGTCCACCAGTCTCCTGCCCATGACATTTTTCAGGCAAGAATNGGAGTTCCTCCACTGTGATACAGGCCTATTCTGTACATAGCATCCATGTGGGCCTCTCTGTATCATCTCATGGACATTGAGGACACAGCAAAACAATGTGAATGTGAATCTCACGCTGCCTACCATGCTTCATCATATCGTGCTCAATCTCTCAGCCATGCCTGACTCTTCTGTGACCCTGTGGACTGTAGTCCACCAGTCTCCTGCCCATGACATTTTCCAGGCAAGAATAAGAACACTGGAGTGGGTTGCCGTTTCCTCCCCCAGGGTGTCTTCCTGACCCAGGGATCGAACTCAGCTCTCCTGCATTGGCAGGGGGATTCTTTACCACTGAGTTACTGTGCCATGAATAATGAAAGCCTTTACTTCTAACCAAGAGTCTTTTATCTCCCACTGGCATCTATGTATAGCCGATTTACTTGTTATCTTGCAAATGAAAAAAATATCAGATTCTTCACAGTTCTTGATGGATAAAATAATTATGAGCTGATAATTATAAACAATACAACTTCATTCACCAATGTTTATATACACTTATAAGTTGTAGAGTCAATGTTTGATCCCAGACCTCCTTGACTTTCAACCATCAAAAAAAAGTATGAAATAGTTAAAGCAGAGGCACAGAATCTTAATTGGTAAAACAGACAACTTCAGTTTGTTGCTTGCAGGCTACCATATAGTATAAGGTGTGTTTGTGTTCAGTCGTATCTGACTCTTTGTGGTCACTCTTTGTGGTCTTATATGGACTGTATAACCGGCCAGGCATCTCTGCCCGTGGAACTTTCCAGGCGCAAGTATATTGGAGTGGGTTGCCATTTCTTACTTCAGGGGATCTTCCTAACCAAGGGATCAAACCCATGTTTCTTGCATCTCCTGCACTGACAGGCAGATTCTTTACTACTAGTGACCCCTGGGAAGCCTACCATAGAGTAGATGCATGACAAATATGGCTGGCATTGTGAAATATCTCAGAGACTGGCACTGGGCATGGGGAGTAGCAAGTAGACTAGACAAATGATCTTAGAGTTTAAGAGAACTTGGAGTCAAACAGCCCTAGGTTCAAATCTGACACTCCCTGCATGACAACGAACAATTTATTCAACCTATTTGAACAGTAATTTCCTTATCACTAAGGCAAGAATAATAGATCCTATCTAACAAGAGTGTTGTAAGCATTAAACAAGGTGATGTATAGAGCATTTAGCATGGAGGTGCACACAGAGAAGGCACTCATTAAATGATAGCTATTAGTGTTCCTAACAAGTCCTCAATAAAATTTGCATGGCTGATTGATTGATTTCTCAGTGTCAGTTTATCTATACCTCAACTATCAGATCATTTACCGCTAGTATCTCCCTAGTAGTTAGCAACACAGTAAGATTTATAAATAAAGAGCACTATTTGAACCACTAAGGTTTTAAGAGCTAAAGGGACCCTTGATTTTAAGTGTAGTGGATTCTAATGGTTCCTTTCTGGTAACAAAAGCTATCTTCAGGCTGCCATTTTGACATAGCATTAAGGCTGGGCACTCACTCTGTGCTTTTCCATAATGGGATGAGAAATTACAAGGCTGGAGGTTTTCCTGGTTATCCATTCGTCTCCTTCCCATCTTGTAAGTGGAACAAGCACTGCTGTTGCCAAGCAACGGTGCAGTGGTGGGAGTGATGGTGCATGTGCAATGCGGCACTCTGGGACTGAGGAGCTTAGTTCTAGAGCTGGGCCAAGGGCGCTGAAAAGGAACACTGAAGAGTGTACTTTTTCTCAACAGCTGGGCAGTTGTGTCATTAATGCAAATCCTCCAATAATTAAATGAGCTGCTTCCTCCGAGCAGATTTCTGTGAACTGTGGAAAATCCTAAAAAGCACAGAGCACACTAGTGCTTGAAGTTGCCATTTGCTGTTCTGGTCCCTTGGCCTAAACGTGTATGCCTGTGTGCTCAGTTGCTCCAATCACGCCTGACTCTTTGCAACCCTATCGACTGTAGGCTGCCAGGCTCCTCTCTGTCCATGGGATTCTCCAGGCAAGAACACTGGAGTGGGTTGCCATGCCTTCCTCCAGAGGAGCTTCCTGACCCCGGGATCGAATTCTAGTCTTTTATGTCTCCGGCAGTGGCAGGCAAGTTCTTTACCACGAGCGTCGCCTGGGAAGTTCCTTGGCCTAAGCACACACCATAAGTACAGCAACCTCCTTTGGCAAATAATCAGAACTCCACATCTTGATCCCCAACATGCAATTGTGCTATAAAAGTAATAGAAGAATTGTCCTTTTATTGAAATAATGAAGATAAGATCTGGGAAAAAGGAGTAAGATATACAAGAGGAGAATGAGAGAGAAACAGTTTGGTAACTGGCAAGCGTCTGTTTTGTGCTATTAAAGAGAAGGAAAAAATGAATGTTGAGAATATCTCTGCTATATTAGTTACTGAGGCTTCCCCAATTAGTTGTACTCAAATGTCACTCATATGAAATAATGTGTTTAAACTTTTGCAGTGTGCTAATCAATATTTTATAGCAGTTAAACAAAGGCTTAGGAACCAGACTGCCTTGGTTTGGATCCCAACTCTCTAACTTATTGACAGGGTGGATTTTGAAAAGTCACTTAACCTCTTTGCGCCCGACATTTTTGTGTATAAAATGAGGATAATTATAATACCTACCCCATAGAACTATAAAGACCTAAGTGGACTAATACAAATGAATAATCAAAGCTGAAGTGGGCATGTAGTATTAAATAAATGCCAGTTATTTTCAATAGTACTTTCACACATTTTCCTTAAGTCAAGAAATCTTATTTCTCTTTCTATATGTATCATCAAAAACTATATCCAGGCTTCAGTTGGTGCCTGAAAATTTTTTGTTAAATAAGAGAGCATTCTAAAAATGTAATTACTTCACTTTAGTTCAACACATTTTTAAAAGTGGCTAAAGAAAGCACATAGGCTTCCCAGGTGGCTTAGTGGTAAAAAATCTGCCTGCCAATGCAGGACACACAAGAAATGTGGAAGGAAATGGGAACCCGCTCTAGCATTCTGGCCCAGAAAATCCATAGACACAGGAGCCTGGCCTGTCCATGGGGTCACGAAGGTCAGACATGACTTAAGGACTGAACAACAGCAACAGGGAAAACAGAATTCAAAATCAGAACAGAAATAGTATCAAAAGTTTACAGGGTAGCTTTGAATACTTTTTCCGTGCCTAGATCCTCAACATCAAATATATATTTTAAGAAATGTTAAACTGGAGGCTAAAATTGACCCTTTGGCCTACATTTTATTTTTCACAAATAGATATCTCTGTCTCCTGGAGGTAACAAGACAGTCTGAATTTCTGAAATTTTGTGCCCTTTTCCTGAATTGAGGTTTAATGGAGAAACCACCTCGCCTCAATGGGACATGAGAAATAGCTTTGATAAGCAATGGCTACCTTGTGCCCTAGAGAAAGCCCAGCACTCCATCTGATTTCTACCCTGATCTCTCACTTGCACAACAGCTTTGCCTCTTGGTGAACTGGTTTCTTCATCTTTAAAATGTAGGTCATAGTTTCAGCTCTTCATATTTCATCAAATGAGATCATGCATATCAAAATGTAATATTACTTGAGAGGTTCTTGCAAAAATTTTAGTCCTGGAAAATGCCTCATTTTGAAATCTACTTTTTAAATCAAGCAAGTTACAGGTTTCTAGATTAGTTTGTGAAATAAATGCCTTTTCCTCTTTCTTCTGGTATTTCTGGGACTTCTTTCATTTATTGTAAAAAGAGTGAAGTTCTTTAGGCAACACACACAGCAGAAATAGCTTTTGTTCCAGAAATCAGAAAGCAAACATATGATAAAAATAATATGAGTGTCAGAGAAATGTAGGTGCAATCAACTCTTAATTATTCAGGACCTTATTAACAATCTTTTTTGAAATTAAAAGTCACAGAGCCTCCAAAACATATATGATTTATATTAATACAGTTAAAATGATTCAATAAATCATTGCTACTTTGAGCCATGCAGAATGCCAGGTTCTGAGATAAGGTAAATATATACAACATTATATATTACATGTTCTCATATACATTGTAAGACTTCTATGTTTCAGCGGATTGCAAGCATATCCTGAATTTGTCACTCCTTTCTATCTGTATCCACTCTTGGCCATGTAAGTTGCAGTACGCTCTCACTCTGATTCAGTGTCCCTCTTACCTTCTCCTTCTTTGATCAATTCCTATTCTTCTATGGTGGGGTCCCTGTTTATTGAGTTAATTTTTTTTTCATTTGTTTAGCATTAGTCTAGAACAAAATGTGGGGCTTCCGTGGTGGCTCACACAGTAAAGAATCTGCCTGTGATGCAGGAGACCCAGGTTCAGGACCTGGGGTCAGGAAGGTTCCCTGGACAAGGACATAGAAACCTACTCCAGTAGTCTTGCTTGGGGAATTTCATGGACAGAGGAGCCTGGTGGGCTGCAGTCCATGGCGTCAAAAGAGTCGGACATGACTGACTGACTAACACTTTCACTTTTGGGACAAGAAGTAGGGCACTCATGATTAATGCCAGTATATGAACATAGATTTCAAAACTGTCTGATGGTGCAAATTACTGTCAGACCAAACTCAAGTAAGAACAGCAAACAAGTGAAAAACCCATCCAGGGGCTTAAGTTCAAGACTAACTTTATCCTCTTGGTGTGCTCTGTGTGTGCGTGCTCAGTTGCGTCTGACTCTTTGCAACAGCATGGACTGTAGTCCACCAGGCCCCTCTGTTCATGGAATTCTCCAGGCAAGAATACTGGAATGAGTTGCCATTTCCTTCTCCAGGGGATCTTCCTGATCCAGAGATCCAGCCTGGGACTACTGCATTGGCAGGCGGATTCTTTACCATTCAGCTACCTGGGAAGGCTTCCGTATGCCATTCATCTTCAAAATGGCTTTGAGGTTTGACACTGTTAAAAGATTTGATTTTATCTTCTCTTTTTCTTTTTTTCCTATTTTTCTTTTTTAATTTTCCATCATTTTGCCCCTTAAGAACTTAAGACAAATGGTGAAAAAACAAGAAGTAGTGATTTATAAGATATAAATCTTTTCTCCAGCATAAGCACCAGAATGCTGAAAAAACAAAATGTTTGCTAATGAATGGGATAAAACGGAGACTTTTAAATCAACTATTGAATTAATAATTTAATTTAAGTCTTTAACCACCTTCAGCCCAGAAATGCAGCAATGTACCACTTTGTAGCTAAAAGCATGTAACATCTGTATTTTTAACAAAGCTGAATGAAAATCCTGGCCCCCATACTACCAGCAGGTTTTATACTGGATAAACTAGCTAACCTCTCTGAACTTTAGTGTCCTAATTTTTAATTAAGAATATTAGTACATACTTTACAAAGGCTTATAAATGAGTCATAAATATATAAAGACTTTGGAACAGCTACTCTTAAAAAATTCATGATCACATAAGTTGCAAAGATAAGGCACACGTGTATTATTTTAAATAATCTTCCCTAAAATTAATTTCCTTAAAAACCCAATTGTTGTGGAAAATTGAGTTCAGTTCTCCCCTGAGCTGTCACATGAAACACACTATCAAACTGCCGCACTAGAAGGTGGGAAGTCTTGGGGCATTTAGGCACTGGCTCAGTTGACAAGACAAGAAGGAGAAATGCCTTCATTGTTGGTCAACCAAACTCTTCTATACTGACTCTTTTGAATGTTGAAACTTGAACAGTTTCTTAGGTGCAAAGCCCTGCCTGGTTCTTCTCTAGTCTCTCTAATCAGAGTCTACAGTAGACAAAACTCCAGGTCTTCTATAGCCTAAGTATTTAATAGTACTACAAATGTAAATGAAATCCTTGTTTCAACAGGCACTCCAATGAGCATACGACTCTTTTCTGAAATGGACTTTAAATTCTCATGCCTTCGCAAGATCAAGGCAGAGACCAGAGAGGCAGAGAAGTGATCAAGCGAGAACAAGCACCATTGTCAGGAAAGTAAGGAAAACAGGAAGCTCATATGTCCTGGGGGCAGCTGGGACAGGAATGGTTAGAGAGAACGTTTCGATGATAGAACACTTGGAGATTTCAGCACACACACAAAAATGAAAGAATTAAGTGTCCTTAATACAAGAATTCATAGAAAAAAATTGAACCCTTTTCCCCTCCTCCCAAGAAGAGAGCAATAGAACATGACAACACAAAGAAAACCCCTCGGTAAATGGATTGTCAGCTGTTCTATTGACCTAGAAACTACATTTCTATCGGCATATATTGATTACAACCTGGAGAAGGGAATGGCAACCCACTCTGGCATTCTTGCCAGGAGAATCCCATGGACAGAGGAGCCTGGCAGGCTACAGTCCATGGGACCACAAAGAGTCAGACACAGCTGAGCGACTAATCCGTATCGATTACATATTGATTGTTCCCTGGTGGCTCAGGTGGTGAAGAATCTGCCTGCAATATGGGAGACCCAGGTTCAATCGCTGGGTCAGGAAGAACCCTTGGAAAAGGGAATAGCCACCCGTTCCAGTATTCTTGCCTGGATAATTCCTTGGACAGAGGAGTCTGACAGGCTAAGGTCCATGGAGTCGCCAAGAGTTGGACACGACTGAGCGACTTTCACTTTCAGTGACGTAGAAAATGCATTCCTATTGGTATGTATTGATTACAGTTTGATCTTTAACTACTCACATAGCAAAGTACCTACTCTTTCAACAAAAGCCTTCATATCTGGGTTTCATAAGTCCTAAGGTAAAGAACTCAAGATATCCTATTGACAGTTACCTAAAGAGTTGCTTCTCTAATATTTAATATTCAGTCTGAATAAATAGATATATATAAATATCCCATCCAGCCATAATTTCTTTTTAAAGATTTTTATTTCTACTGAATACTATTTCCCCCAAAATGAACCCAGAATAGTTGTTGATATAAGCAGCACCAAGAATATGTTTTTGTTTGCTTAGAAGTTCTAACCTAAAATCTGAATAGAGGCCAGTTGGAAGGAAGGATTTTTGATTTAGTGGGGCTGAGACTGGGTGTCAGACTTTATTTTGGGGGGCTCTAAAATCACTGTAGATGGTGACTGCAGCCATGAAATTNCATCAGGTGGTCAAAGTACTGGAGCTTCAGCTTCAGCATCAGTCCTTCCAATGAATATTCAGGAAATCAGTCCTAAAGGAAATCAGAGAATCTAGGGTAGTTTGAACCTTTTACTGGATAATAAAAAATAAAATGTTTTAGAGAATTCATGCCAAAGATAAATATAATCCAGTAAATCTAATACTCCATCCTGTGCTGCTTGGCTTAATCCAAAATAAATTATGTGGATATGCCTTGAAAAAAATAGAAGGAAATACAGGTCAGAGAATGACATCTGTCAGAAGTTAGATTATCTGACCTGGAGTGGGCAGCAGCAGGAACAAGCACATCAACAATAACACCAATTAGAAAGTTTTGACCACCCCTCTTCTCAATAAAATCATATGATTGATTCAGATGGAGTGGCCAGATATTGGCTGAAGTTATTATGATCCCTGAGGAAAACACTCTTCCTTCTTTGCCACCTTTAGCAGTGTACAAAATTCGGTAATATTTCCTTTCAAGAATCTACATCTGTGCTACAGAGATTTGCAACAACTATATATTTGTAAATAAAGGACAAATTCTAGAAANAGATATTGGCTGAAGTTATTATGATCCCTGAGGAAAACACTCTTCCTTCTTTGCCACCTTTAGCAGTGTACAAAATTCGGTAATATTTCCTTTCAAGAATCTACATCTGTGCTACAGAAATTTGCAACAACTATATATTTGTAAATAAAGGACAAATTCTAGAAAGCATTCCCTTTTGTATTTAGTGATAGCAAAGTGAACACTTTTTCAGAGAAGTGCAAACCTTTTTTTTTTCATGCCTGGCTAATATCAATAGACATTTATTATGCACAAGATTGTGTTGTCATCTCTTGATAAATACTAACTACTTGTTACAACAGCACTATGAGGAACCATTGTTATCTCATTTTTCAGATGCAGAAGCTGCAGCTCAAATGATTGGCATTTGCCCAAGGTCATGCATGTAATATATAGTAGAGCCAGTAGTTGTGACTCTAAATATTCTCTGTCTCAATTACAACAGGGAACTACTTCTGTGAACTGGGGTGGAGACGGGGGACTTGTTGGCCTTATATTAATACTGCATCCATTTCCTGTCAGCTGCAGAGCTGCAGTCATGTATCCACAGCCAGGAAACCCACCCAAGCTAAAAAGTAAGTTATGTGAAATGTTGATGTTATTAACAAATCAACATGGAACTCCTGGGAGCTGAACAGATGCAAAGACAGTCAAACATCTTACATGTCCTCTTTTTAATAGCAGCGTAGCAGTGAGCAGTTTGATGGTAAGTAAATGGAAGCTTTTCATTTCCTTTATTTATGCAATAATTTGATAAACATTGGTAGAGAGTTACTGTGTACCTGAAAATATTCTAGGTTCTAAAGATGCAGTGGTGGCTGAGAAATATATCCTGCCTTCAGAAAGCTCAATATCTAGTGAGGAAGCCAGGAAAATGGGTAGTTTAAGAAGATATACAGTAAGTGTTCTGCTATACTAAAGCAGGATTCTCTGAGCACGTGTACAAGGATTGCCTTCTCCAATCTGGAGGACGAGAAAGGCTTCTCACACAAGATAAAATTATCACAACATCTGGTATTTTAAAGTTCTCGGTAAAAACAGACAAAAATGGCAATGAATAAAAGAGATTCAATTAGATTTTTGGAGAAGAATACTTTTGTATGTTTTACAGGCATGGATAAAACCTTGGATTATTGAAATCAGCAGATTGAACTCCATGAGCTCTTCAAGAGAAAGGACTCTATCTTAGACAAATTTATACCATCAGCACCTAGTACAACACCTAGAACCCAACAGGCATCTAACAAAAGGTTACTGAACTGAATCCGACAGAGCATTGTAGTGGTCTTGTTTGACTGAAGCACCATGTTTAAAGAAAGATATGATCACTAAAGGAGAAGAAAAGAACAGTAAAAAGATGATTGAAATCTATGTATGAAGTCTTGACCCCTAATTAAAATTTCTGAGTTTTTCTGCAGACCTGCTTCTGTAAAAATGGACTTGTTCTTGAGTCGGATCTGCTTCATCAAAAGTTCTCTTGAAGAATGTTAAAAACCATGAGTTGGGCAGAGCAACCAATCTATGTTTCTCATCTTGGTTAAAAAAGGTAGGATAAGATTGCCCTAATTCTAAAAAGTTAAGAATCACCTGCTTCCAAGTCTAGCTTAAGGATGAAAACTTAAGCTAGACAGTAGAATTAAATTTAAAGTGAACTTTAAAAAATAATAACAATGGAAATATGTCAACATTCCTACTCAGTCTCAGTCGAATCACATGCTTCCTTTTCTGCTCTCCAACTCTTCTACCACTGGGAGATTTGGGAGTGGAATTGGGAAAACAGGGAAGAGGTCAGGTTTGAAAGGTGAGATGGTATCATAAGAAAAGACTACAGAATTGCTGCAGAATTTAATCTCCACTAAAAACAGAAATATTAGTACACTGCCCAATACTTCCTACCCCACAACTTACCACCAACAGATGAACAGATGTTAAGAAGAAAGCTCTTGACAGTAGGTTAAATTCCAGAACTCTAAAGATGGAGGCCATGCTCTTTTTGCAAGTTTTTATTAAAAAAGTCATTTTGGGGGAAAGAGAATATACACCAGAAGTAGTTGTAGTGTTTTTCTGCCTGTTTTTCATACTATGTACTGTTTTCAAAATCACTCATCTTTTTGAGAAAAAGAACAACTGAGTTTGATTAAAAACAAATCTAGCTATATTAAATTATCACTTAAACCAAACCCAACATGCTAAGGGAAATAAACCATTTTAACAAGAATTTAAATGATATTGTTTAGCATTCATGTAGCTGAAGAATCACCACATATTTCAATGTGGGGGACATCATGCTAAATTGGAAATGTATCAGGAAAGAGTCTGTTGGTTGGAAAGAGGTTTCATGTCTAAACTTCCTTTACGATGGGCTTTCATGTTTCACAAGTTAATATGGATACATGTCATACCTGTCAGATCTGCAGTGAGAAGATCTTACAGGAAAATGTTACAGTTTCAGAGCTGGGCATAAGCTAGAAATCAACAGGTGCCATGAATGTTTGCAAAACTGTTATGCATCAGGATTCTTCTTGTTGTTCATTGTTCAGTTGTTAAGTCATGTCCAACTCTTTTTGAACCCATGAACTGCAGCACACCAGGCTTCTCTGTCCTTCACTATTTCCCAGAGTTTGCTCAAACTCAATTCATTCAGTCAGTGATTCAATTCAATTTATTAAACCATCTCATTCTCTGTTGCCCTCTTCTCTTGCCCTCAATCTTTCCCAGCATCAGAGTCTTTTCCAATGAATTGGCTCTTCACATCAGGTAGCCAAAGTATTGGAGCTTCAGCATCAGTCCTTCCAATGAATATTCAGTGTTGATTTTCTTTGTGATTGAGTGGTTTGATCTCCTTGCTGTTCAAGGGGCTCTCAAGAGTCTTCTCCAAACCACAGTTCAAAAGCATCAATTCTTCTGCACTCAGCCTTCTTTACAGTCCAACTCTCACATCCATACATGACTACTGGAAAATCCATAGCTTTGACTAGACAGACTTTTGTTGGCAAAGTGATGCCTCTGCTTTTTAATACACTGTCTACGTTTGTCATAACATCAGGATAAACACAGAAATGAAGGATATGTATTTAGAATTACTTACAGCAATTTGACAGTTATTTTGTATCTTTTGCATGTCACAATTTTTTAAAAAGCTAGGATTAACTTAGTGTTATCTTTGCTTTAAATTTCACTTTCTGGTCATTATTTTTTAGTATATTTTACAAAGTTATCCTTGGGATATTGGAATCTGTTTTAAATTTCATTTTCTGGTCTTTAATTTTTACTTTATTTTCCAAAGTTATCAGTCCTTAAGAAAGTGGATTTTTTTTTTTTTCTAAAATGTTCTTCTACCTATAGTTTGAGAACTTCCTTGGATTAGGACTCATGCTGAGATGACCCCAGGGGCAGCCTGGGGCATGTGAAGATAGAAAGAGGGTGTCAGTGTACACAGTTGCAAGTTCATCTTTCCTTGCTTTGGAGAAGCAACACACTGTTTATCTGTTTTAAATATTGTGTGTCTGCAGGATAGATGATTGTTACAATGAGAGTTAAAATAAGATTTATGCTGAGAAGGAGAAAAGGAAGTCATATACCTGAAGGACTAATGCAGAAGCTGAAGCTCCAATACTTTGGCCACCTGATGCGAAGAATTGACTCACTGGGGAAAAAAAACAAAAAAAAAAAACAAAAAAAAAACACCCTGATTCTGGGAAAGACTGAAGGCAGGAGGAGAATAGGATGACAAAGGATGAGATGGTTGGAGGGCACCACCGACTCAAAGTACATGAGTTTGAGCAAGTTCTGGGATTTGGTGATGGACAGGGAAGCCTGGTGTGCTGCAGTCCATGGGGTCACAAAGAGTTGGACATGACTGAGCAACTGAACTGAACTGAACTGATGCCTATAATAGCGCCCTCTAAACAGAGAGATAATTTATGTTGCTTTTATATCTGTATACTTTTCTCTGTCCCCTAATGTGTTTTCAGGGATGGGAGTTCAGCCTAAAATATGTGATCAGGTTGGAGGAGAAACTAATTTCAAAATTTCTCTCTGTGTTTTGTGCTGTGGATGCACCAAGGAGTTGTCCTTGTTTAACAGACCTTTGGAACTCAATTTGGGTTCGGGATAGGAATTCAAACTGATCTTTATGAGACATATTGGAAATTTGAAGGCTTTTGAAGACTAAGGTGATGATGGAGAAAGAAAGAAAGTTCAAGGAAGATAACCTAGAGATGGGAGAAATTCCCAATGACAGAAAGGTTGTGGATTTTAGGACAGTACTGCTTAGTATTTCATTTTAAGGTACTGTCCAAGCTATACTATTAATATTACAGACAGGAATTTCCTTCCATTAGCCCAAATCTTTCGTAAAAGTTCATTTCCTCCAATTGTTTCGCATTAATAGAATTTGGGGATAAGAAGGAATGGAGTGGATGTGTTATGCATTTGTTCAAAGAGGAGTATTGGGTAAAATATCAACTCTGAGGCAAGTTCACCTTTCCAAGGGCAGCGGTGGCAGAAGCAGAGATGCAGAACAGATATGAAGAATCCAACAGAGTCAGACAAGTTGATGAGAAAAGCCCAAAGTGTCAAAGTGCTACTTCTGCCTCTCCCCTGGCCATCACTTCACAAAGATACTTTGTGGATGGGGACTGGATTTCTCATTGAACTTCAAATAGGAGCTCAAAGGATTCATTTCAAATGTGAGAGGAAGCATGAGATGATAGTGCTGAGGGCTCTGGGGAGAGGAAAGCAGAACATAGACGGAGCTAGAAATTGTCATGCTGAGTGAAGTAAGCAAAGACAAATATATGATATCGCTTACATGTGGAATAAAAAAAGGGTACATGAACTTATCTACAAAACAGACATAGAGTAACATATGTAGAAAACAAACTTACAGTTACTAGGGGATATGGGGGAAGGAAGGATAACTTGAAAGATTGGGATTGACATATACACACTACTATACATAAAATAGATAACTAATATGGACCTACTGTATAGCACAGGGAACTCTACTCAACACTCTCTAATGACATATATGGGGAAAGAATCTAAAAATGAGTGGATATATGTGAATGTATAACTGACACACTTTGCTATACACCTGAAACTAACACAACATTGTTAATCAATTATACTCCAAAAAAAATTGTTTTTAAAAAATAATCTGCAGCTGCTGCTAAGTCGCTTCAGTCATGTCTGACTCTGCGACCCCAGAGATGGCAGCCCACCAGGCTCCCCCATCCCTGGGATTCTCCAGACAAGAACATTGGAGTGGGTTGCCATTTTCTTCTCCAGTGCATGAAAATGAAAAGTGAAAGGGGAGTCACTCAGTAGTGTCCAACTCTTAGCGATCCCATGGACTACAGCCTACCAGGCTCCTCTGTCCATGGGATTTTCCAGGCAAGAGTACTGGAGTGGCCACAAGCTTATCAAGAAATTTCTATGTGCAAAGTGTAAGAACTTCATTTGGCATCTCATTTACTCTTTAACAAGACCTAAGTAGTTGAATTCTATCAGTATTGCATTTTATAAGTTTAGCAAAGCTGAAAACGCCAATAGTGACAAATTGAAAATCACTGATTGAGACCAACTTCCTTTATCTTTAAAGATAAAGATAAAACAGAAATCCAAAGATTATAAGTTAAACAAATAGAATACAACAGTAAGTGTTAGGGTCAAGTCTAAAAGAAGCCCAGAAGCTTTGCTAGAAACTTATTCTTTTACAAGAGAGCAGAGAAGGGTCCAAAAGCATATAGCTCGTGTACAACTGTGGTGGATTCATGTCGATGTATGGCAAAGCCAATAGAGTATTGTAAAGTAAAATAAAGTAAATTAAAAACACACACACACACACACACAGAAAACCTAAAAAAAAAAGAAAGAAAAGAATTTAAATCTACACCTGGCAAATTAATCTTAAATGACAGCTTTCTTTCCTGACAACTTAAGTAGAAATGTTTGTTTAATCTGAGTGACCAAGGTGAGTTTTCTCTCCTCATTCTCTTTTACTTTCTTCTGCTATTGGAAAATAAGAATAAAGGTGTATTTCTCTAGCTGATTATTCCCATTCGAAAAAACATTCTGTAACGGCAAAAGTACCAGCTAAACACAGCTCTTTGTAGATAGATTAGCCTTATCTCGAGACTGACACCTCCATGTATGTACTTACCAGTCTCTCCAGTTTGGAGTAAACAATACCATGTGTGAATTCAATAGGGTAGGCAATCAGTCATAAGAAGTTTGTTCTCTTTGAAAGGTTTCCCACTGATAGTACCAGGGCCACACCCTGTCTTACATCAAGGCATGAAACATTGTCCCATCATCCTGGCAATCCCTGATATCACCCAGGGAAACATTCTTTCCTAGTATTTCTTGAATCATGACTCACTTATATTCATCTAGTTAATATGTGGCTTAATTAGTTTCCCAGACTCAGAAATGATGAGTTTGAGTCGTTATTTCTTCCAGTTTATACTTAAAATTTTTTCATAGACATATAATATAATTGAGACCTTAAATATCATCTTATTAAATCTCTTTGATTACCCAGATGAGGAAACTGAAGTTTGGTTCCTGGTGCATAGCAGTTTTTATTGAACCATTTGATAGAATAAAACTTACTTGTGGGTCATATGGCAGAGTTGTGAAAAAAAATTCAGTCTGGAAAAATCTTGCTCATGGCCTTTTGTACTACATCATCATCTTCCATCAACCTAAACACACATCTCTCAGTTACTCTGCAACTGCTCACAAAGAGGGAAATTCCAAGTGTAAAGAGGTAAGAGTCAATGGGGGGAAGCTTGGTTTCTAAACAATTAGATTCTGCATCTATCTCAAGGCAATTGATGGGGACCCTATTTAAAAGAATGCTAAGCAAGCAAAGTAGAGGCAACTGAGAGCACTTCCTCCTTATGCTCCTGTTTCTATCTGTTTCCCTTTTCTGAGTAGGAACCTAAAATCTACAGGTGGGAAGAAACATAAGGCAGAGAGCAGCAGGCAGCAGAGCTGATAGAAAGCAGTGTCTGGAAACAGTGACTATCATCAATGTACCAGCCTTGGCAATGGTTTCAAGGGACGTGTTAGACTTAAGCAGAGGCCAAAGGCAAAGTAACTGCGAACTAGTATTCCTGTGATGACTTGGAAACATCACTGAAACAATGTAACTCTTTCAGGAAGGGAGCCTATGAGAAAGAATTTTCCATCTTATATCAAACCCGGGATACCAGGCCCTTCCACTGCAGTGCAAATATTTCCCTCTACTCCAAAAGGAAGCTTATTAGAGTAAGCCAGTATTAGCCCACTTAAAAAAAAGAAAAACAAAAAAATCCTGTCTGCTGTATCCTTCTCCCCTTGGAGACTCCTCCAAGTAAATCCGGCTTTCCTAATTCTTTGTTAGCCCTTTCCTCACTCACGTTGACTCTCAGGCATTTTTTTCAGCCACCCTAGACCATATGAGTTTATTCTCCTTCCAAGGGGTTTTCTCAAAAAGTAATAACAATGCGAACCCTCTGTGCCATGAATCAGAGGAGATTTACTGCTGATAAGTCAAGCACATTAATTACAGTAGTAAGGCTACACTCGCCATCAGAAGTGGGACCCAGCTTCTGGTGGCCTCCACCTGTCAGCATCCTTCCTACTGAGTCCAGGTACTGTCAGTGGGCACTGATAAACTAGGCACTGGTAAACTCAGGGATACATTTAGGGCAAGAGATTTCAGAAGCTGATGGGGTTGGGACATCAGACTCTACAAGCTCTAATACTGCGTAGTCTAGTAGTTTCTTTGTCTGAATCATAGTTGGTGTTTCTGTACAACAGAAAGGTATTTACTTAACATGATTTATAGATATGCGTGGTGTAATGAGCTTACATATGTATAAGTCTAACATCTGCTCCTCTAATTGCTAGCAAGCAGAGAAAAGGTGGGAAAAGTAGATCTGAACTCAATTCATACAGAAGGAAAAGTCTAAAAGTGTCTACTGCCGAAGATTTAAGGATATTTCTTGAGATCTCTGCTTATAAAGGGAACGATATGTATACCTTAGAAAGGAACATTTCTCTGCTTATAAAGGGACGATATGTATACCTTCCAGTGTTAGGCTTTTATGTCTATCCAAGTGTGCAAAGGTTAAATGATTTGGATGAGATCTTGCAAACTCTTACAAATTTTAACCAGATCATTATTCATGAATATCAAGATCATGCTTTTCTTGTTCTCCAATGAATTCACACCACCTGGCATTCAGACAGCTGTTTCACAAATAAATAAATGATTCATGAATGGAGCACCCTTTGGAGTGCTTGCTGGTCTTTTATGTGGAATGCCTTCTCAGGTCTTTGCAAGGCTGGCTGGTTCTTATCATCCAGGACACTTCCAATAATACTTTTCTAGAGAAACTATTTTTTCAACCTTCATTTAATAGTCCTTAACCCACGTTGGTCAATCTATTTTCACCCTGCTTTATATTGTTCATAGTTCTTACTATGATCTGATTACTTCTTTGTGTGTGGAACTATTGACTTCTCCTCTAAGACGAAAACTTCATGTGGGCAAGAAATTTGTCTTGTTCTTTGCAGAAACCACAGTTCCTAGAATGGTGGTACCTGGTATACGATAGGTACTCAATAAATTTGAGAGAAATAAAAGTTTTTTGATGAAATAATATATCCCTGTAGGTGCGTTGGATGGAAAGAGAAGTTTTCAGCAAAACTTTATTTCTTCTTATCTGTTTGGGAGCTGGGAAATTTTATTCCTCCCATCCCTCCCGTGTGTGGAACATATTCCTCAAAACACTTCTGTGGATCAAAATACATCTGATGCCTAATCATCCCAGCCTTGCCTCCAGTAGCTCAGTTTGGCTTTCTCCATGGGCATGAATCTTACTCTTCCCTGCACTCTTGCATGATGAAAGCCCTAATAAAAGCATGTGCAGTGCCGTCCCAGGTGGTACTAGTGGAAACGAACCTGCCTGCCAATGCAGGAGACACAAGAGATGCAGGTTCAACCCCTGGCCCGGGGAAGATCCCCTGGAGGAGGGCATGGCAGTATTCTCGCACTCTTGCATGGAAAATCCCATGTACAGAGGAGACTGGGGCGCTAGAGTGCATAGGGTTGCAAAGAGTCAGATAGACTGAGCATAGCACAGCACAAATGGGCAGTAGGGATCAATATATTTTTAATCACTCCATTAAAAGATTTCTCTGTAAAGTTTTTCATGTCCATTCTTGAAACTGATGTCCAGTTACATATACTCTACCTCCCTCCTCACTCTCCAGTTCACCACCTAAAATTCCACAAACATTTCCCCAGTCCATTTTCATCACCCTAGAGAATAACACGTTTCTTGGTTTTCTAGTAGGGTCTTTGTTTTAATCTAGGTTGGCCTATCACTTTGTCAAGGAAGAAGGTCTACCCTTTAGTTCCTCGATTAAAGTCAAGTATTGATCAACATCAAAGTATTGAGAGGCTTCAATAGCTAAAGTTCTTGCTACAGCTTATAATATTTTTTTATATTTAAAGAGACTAGGGGGAATCTAGGATTCCTTTTAACAGTAACAATAATTATAATTGTATAAAACATCCATGACCTCTGGTTTGCTCTAGCTTCTGAAAGGAATAAGAGTTTACTATATCTTAGGTTTTGTTTCTAACTATTAAAAATTAGCCCCAAGTACACCACTACGAATATAAGGGACAGAAAACAAAATGGCAGGTATACTCACTCACCCTGTCTGTTGAGACTCTCAAGGCAATCAATCTGTCTAAATGGGTTGGATTATTCACGGTTTTATCATTTCTTCACAAAGACTGTATGTTTAAGGTTGAGATTGACATAATGTTTTATTCTCTATTGACCCACATCCAAGAAGCTAGCTCAGTGTTAAATGCAATGCATTTAATGCACTAAAAATACCAATTTCAGTATATGGGATACAGTAGTTCTCAGCTTTTTGTCCATGCCCTCATCCTTGAAACATGCAATATATTTCATAGTTAGTGAAACCTTACTATGCCAGTGTTTCCTGTGGGAAGCAGAGTGTGAGAAATCCATTAAGTTGACTCTGATTTTACACACTCATACACACACACATGCACATACCTACTGCATAAAGAATTAAAATATAAAGTGGATCTTCATTTCTGTAACATTGTTAGATATTGTTATTATTTAGTGTTCTGCCATTCCCAGCATGTGTAGAATAAAATACTTGTTGTTGCTGTTCAATCACTCAGTCATGTCCAACTCTTCATGATCCCATGGACTGTCCTTCTCTATCTCCCAGACTTCGCTCAAACTCATGTCCATTGTGTCAATAATGCCATCCAACCATCTCATCCTCTTTCGTCCCCTTCTCCCCCTGCCTTCAATCTTTCCCAGAATCATTAGAAGTTAGAAATTAGTCTCATTAGAAATTAGTCTCATTAGAAATTAGTCTTTTCTGATGAGTTGGCTCTTTGCGTAAGGTGGCCAAAGTTTTGGAACTTCAGTTTCAGTATCAGTCTTTCAATGAATATTTAGGGTTGATTTCCTTTAGGATTGATTGGTTGGATCTCCTTGTTATCCAAGGGACTCTCAAGAGTCTTCTCCAACACAATAGACTGAAGCATCAATTATTCGGTGCTCATGGCACCCCACTCCAGTTCTCTTGCCTGGAAAATCCTATGGGCAGAGGAGCCTAGTGGGCTGCAGTCCATGGGGTCCCGAGGAGTCAGACACGACTGAGCAACTTCACTTTCACTTTTCACTTTCATGCATTGGAGAGGGAAATGGCAACCCACTCCACTCTGTTCTTGCCTGGAGAATCCCAGGGGCGGGGGAGCCTGGTGGGCTGCCGTCTATGGAGTCGCAAAGAGTCGGACATGACTGCAGTGACTTAGCAGCAGCCTTCTTTATGGTCCAACTTTCATATCCATATATGACTACTGGAAAAATTATAGCTTTGACTAGATGGACCTTTGTTGGCAAAGTTGTGTCTCTACTTTTTAATATGCTATCTAGATTTGTCATTGCTTTTCTTCCAAGGAGTAAATGTCTTTTAATTTTGTGGCTGCAGTCACCATCTGCAGTGATTTTGGAGCCCAAGAAAATAAAGTCTGTCATTGTTTCCCCATCTATTTTCCATGAAGTTGTTGGACCTGATGTCATGATCTTAGATTTTTGAATGTTGAATTTTAAGCTAGCTTTTTCACTCTCTTTTTTCAGCTTCATCAAGAGGCACTCTTCCCTTTCTCCCACCAAGGTGGTGTCATCTGCATATCTGAGGTTACTGATATTTCTCCGTGCAATCTTGATTCCAGCTTGTGATTCATCTAGACCAGCATTTCACATGATGTCCTCTGCATATAAGTCAAATAAGCAGGGTGACAATATACAGCCTTGACATACTCCTATCCCAATTTGGAACCAGTCCATTGTTCCATGTCCAGTTCTAAATGTTGATTCTTGACCTGCATACAGATTTCTCAGGAGGCAAATAAGGTAGTTTTTTAATCCCATCTCTTTAAGAATTTTCCAGTTTTTTGTGCTCCACACAGTCAAAGGCTTTAGTGTAGTCAATGAAGCAGAAGGAGATGTTTTTCTGAAATTCTCTTGCTTTTTCTATGATCCAATGGATGTTGGCAATTTGATCTCTGGTTCCTCTGCCTTTTCTAAATCTAGCTTGTACATCTGGAAGTTCTCAGTTCACATACTGTTGAAGCCTAGCTTGGAGGATTTTGAGTATGACCTTGCTAGCCTATGAAATGAGTGCAGTAGTTTGAATATTCTTTGGCATTGTCCTTCTTTGGGATTGGAATGAAAACTGACCTTTTCCAGTCCTGTGGCCACTGCTGAGTTTTCCAAATTTGCTGCCTATTGAGTGTAGCACTTTCACAGCATCATCTTTCAGGATTTGAAATATCTCAGCTGGAATCCCATCAACTCTGCTAGCTTTGCTCATAGTGATGCTTCCTACTACCTTCATTTGAACGATTCTGCAAGCAAATGTCACATGCCACACAGTATTTCTGAGACTTGTAATGAAGAGACATTTTAACACATTGATTTGCATTTTTTAATATATTGATTTTTGATTGAATGATAATTGCTTTACATTATCATGTTGATTTCTGTCAAACATCAACATGAGTCAGCCGTAGGTATATATATCCCCTCTCTCTTGAACCTCTCTCCCACTTCTCTCCCTATCCCATCCCTCAAGGTTGTTACTGAGCCCTGGTTCGAGATCCCTGAGTTATACAGCAAATCCCCATTGGCTATCTATTTTACATATGGTAATATATGTTCTCATGTTACTCTGTCCATATATCCCACCCTCTCCATCCTCCACCACCACGTCCATAAGCCTGTTCTCTACATCTGTGTCTCCATTGCTGCAAATAATTTCATCAGGATACATTGGTTTATAATTTCACCAATTAAAGCAATCCCTGCTTTTAGGGACAAGAATGGTCAGTGTTTTGGTAAAGCTAGAAGCTTAAATGATGCTAAAAGAAAAAAAAATCAGAGGTGGAACAGTGATGGTATGTGCTTCATACTTAAAAGAGCCAATTATTTTACAAATAAAGTCAATAATTATTTGAAATAAATCACAAAATTGTGAGACTGATTTGGCTCATTTCAGATCAATGTAGCAAAGAGAAGGCACATATCAAAATCAGTCAAGGAATTTTTCCATCAGGCATACACCTCCCACTTCTTGTTAAGTATATGCCCACTTTGCCACCTCAATGTGCGAACTGGAAAACCTCCAGGTTACTGTGAATGGCTCCCCACTCCTACTCCTATTGCAGTGAGTACTAAAAATTTGATAGGAAACAGAGCAGTAAGTATTAAAGGGAACAGGAGCAGAAAGAGTGACTACTTTGAGGCTAGTGACTTATAGAAGAAAAAGATAATTTCAGATTTAACAAAGTTGCAAATGTAACAAAACAGCTAAAATTTATCAAAGTTTGTTATGTTGCAGTTAGCAACANGTGGCTGCAGTCACCATCTGCAGTGATTTTGGAGCCCAAGAAAATAAAGTCTGTCATTGTTTCCCCATCTATTTTCCATGAAGTTGTTGGACCTGATGTCATGATCTTAGATTTTTGAATGTTGAATTTTAAGCTAGCTTTTTCACTCTCTTTTTTCAGCTTCATCAAGAGGCACTCTTCCCTTTCTCCCACCAAGGTGGTGTCATCTGCATATCTGAGGTTACTGATATTTCTCCGTGCAATCTTGATTCCAGCTTGTGATTCATCTAGACCAGCATTTCACATGATGTCCTCTGCATATAAGTCAAATAAGCAGGGTGACAATATACAGCCTTGACATACTCCTATCCCAATTTGGAACCAGTCCATTGTTCCATGTCCAGTTCTAAATGTTGATTCTTGACCTGCATACAGATTTCTCAGGAGGCAAATAAGGTAGTTTTTTAATCCCATCTCTTTAAGAATTTTCCAGTTTTTTGTGCTCCACACAGTCAAAGGCTTTAGTGTAGTCAATGAAGCAGAAGGAGATGTTTTTCTGAAATTCTCTTGCTTTTTCTATGATCCAATGGATGTTGGCAATTTGATCTCTGGTTCCTCTGCCTTTTCTAAATCTAGCTTGTACATCTGGAAGTTCTCAGTTCACATACTGTTGAAGCCTAGCTTGGAGGATTTTGAGTATGACCTTGCTAGCCTATGAAATGAGTGCAGTAGTTTGAATATTCTTTGGCATTGTCCTTCTTTGGGATTGGAATGAAAACTGACCTTTTCCAGTCCTGTGGCCACTGCTGAGTTTTCCAAATTTGCTGCCTATTGAGTGTAGCACTTTCACAGCATCATCTTTCAGGATTTGAAATATCTCAGCTGGAATCCCATCAACTCTGCTAGCTTTGCTCATAGTGATGCTTCCTACTACCTTCATTTGAACGATTCTGCAAGCAAATGTCACATGCCACACAGTATTTCTGAGACTTGTAATGAAGAGACATTTTAACACATTGATTTGCATTTTTTAATATATTGATTTTTGATTGAATGATAATTGCTTTACATTATCATGTTGATTTCTGTCAAACATCAACATGAGTCAGCCGTAGGTATATATATCCCCTCTCTCTTGAACCTCTCTCCCACTTCTCTCCCTATCCCATCCCTCAAGGTTGTTACTGAGCCCTGGTTCGAGATCCCTGAGTTATACAGCAAATCCCCATTGGCTATCTATTTTACATATGGTAATATATGTTCTCATGTTACTCTGTCCATATATCCCACCCTCTCCATCCTCCACCACCACGTCCATAAGCCTGTTCTCTACATCTGTGTCTCCATTGCTGCAAATAATTTCATCAGGATACATTGGTTTATAATTTCACCAATTAAAGCAATCCCTGCTTTTAGGGACAAGAATGGTCAGTGTTTTGGTAAAGCTAGAAGCTTAAATGATGCTAAAAGAAAAAAAAATCAGAGGTGGAACAGTGATGGTATGTGCTTCATACTTAAAAGAGCCAATTATTTTACAAATAAAGTCAATAATTATTTGAAATAAATCACAAAATTGTGAGACTGATTTGGCTCATTTCAGATCAATGTAGCAAAGAGAAGGCACATATCAAAATCAGTCAAGGAATTTTTCCATCAGGCATACACCTCCCACTTCTTGTTAAGTATATGCCCACTTTGCCACCTCAATGTGCGAACTGGAAAACCTCCAGGTTACTGTGAATGGCTCCCCACTCCTACTCCTATTGCAGTGAGTACTAAAAATTTGATAGGAAACAGAGCAGTAAGTATTAAAGGGAACAGGAGCAGAAAGAGTGACTACTTTGAGGCTAGTGACTTATAGAAGAAAAAGATAATTTCAGATTTAACAAAGTTGCAAATGTAACAAAACAGCTAAAATTTATCAAAGTTTGTTATGTTGCAGTTAGCAACATATGCACCAGTTCATTCATTAGCTTACTCTATTTATTAATTCAAAAAATATTCACAAAGTTCTATGTGCTGTATATGTAATAATATTCCAAACAGATTTGTACCTAAGCTTTATAGAGCTTCCATGGCAGATGGGAGAGATATTCATTCAACCAGGGGAAAAGGATAGTTAAAAATTCTGATTTGTGTTATGAAAGAAAACTGAAGTAATATGAAAGAAAAAAATAGGTTAGATGAGTGCATGGGGCCCTGTTTATAAAAGAGAATCAGGAGGAAAGATTTCTTCATGAAATGTACATTTCAGTCAAAGCCTCAAGGACAAACAACACTTAGCCATACATAGCAAGTGTACCAGCGCCCTGTTCCTCTCCCTTCACACTTAATTCCACTGTCAGGGGACTGACTCCCAACTGCCAGCTCCGGTATCTCTTTTCCTGGGGGCTTTCTCAGGTAGTCAGAGCCCACTGTGTCCCAGTGCAGCAGGCAAAACTGCTGGGAAATTACCTCCTCACCCCCAGAGTAGGCTCAAGTAATATCTGACAGGAGTTGATATGTAAATACCCCAGCTTTCTTGCCCCTGGGTGGGATAATTCTGACTTGCATTGTGTCAGCTGTTTTCCAGCACTCTCTGTTGGGATTGAGCTCCAGCCATCCACAGCAGTGATATGCTCATCCATGTACCCTTGTTGGCTGTTTGCCTTATCTCCAAATTCCCTACCTGTGTTTCTCAAGACAACCTCCAAATAAGTGTCTTGAGCTCAAAAACTCATCTTAGGATTTACTTCTCAAGAACCTGAACTAAGACACCAGGTAAAGTGCTCTCCAAGATGAGAGAAAGTGAGGTGGGTTGGCTCCGAGCTGGCCATAAAGAAGGATGGGTTGACTAGAGCACATCAAGTGAGGTGGGGAGTGCCTGAGACCAACCAGAGGAAGGAGAAGGCAGCTATAAATCATGCAGAGTCCTAAAAGCCCTCATTTCCTATTGCCAGATAATGCTCCTAAGCATACACTTAGTGGCCTAAGCTACACAACAAAGCTATTATCTTACAGTTCTGGAGGTCAATGGTCCAATATGGATCTCATTGAAAAAGCTAAAATCAAAATACTGGCATGCCTATATTCCTCCCTAGAGTCTAGTGCCTGTTTTGCCTGCATCCTTTGGTTCATGACCCTCTTTCACCTTCAAAGTCAGCAATGGTTGGTCGAGTCTTTCTCACGTCTCATCTCTAGGACTCACTCTCTCTCGGTCCCCTTATAAGGATGCTTATGATTATATTGAACACACTTGAATAATACAGGCTAACCTCCCTGTTTTAAGATCAGCAGATTTGCAACCTTCATTCCATTTGCAATTTCATTTCCCTTTTGCCTGTAGTGTGTCACAGTCACAGTTCCAGGGACTGGAATTTGAACATCTCTTAAGGGTTGTATTATTCTGTCTGTCTAACCATAGACGTTTGGATTTTTCAAAGAGCTAGAGGCAAATGGAGAATTTTAAACTATAGAATAGTATGATCTAATTTGTTGTTGTTGTTGTTGTTTTTAATAGATCCTGCTTGGATGCCCTATGGTTGAAGGGGACAAAAGTGAAAGGAGATTGATCAGGAAACTATTTCAAATATTCAGATGAGAAGCAGTGATGAGGGACCAAGGGATAAGAGATTTGGGGATAAGTTCAACCAACAAGACTTGGTTAATGATTGGATCTGGGGAAAAGAGAGATGAAAGTTGAGAATATGATCCCCATATCCTGCTTTAACATCTGGGTAAATGAAGCTGGTCAATGACTGACATGAAAAATACTGATTTAGAAAAGATAAAACTTTCAGATTTCAACAAGCTCATTTTTAGATGCATGTGAAATATAGAAGTGTATATAATCAAGTGGATATATGAGTCTGGAATTCAAAAGTGATGAGTGGATCAAGAAAAAAACATTCGAGCCACTACCGTATAGATTGTATTTCTAACCATGGTAATTAATGTAGTCACCACCAGAGAGAGAAGCAAAAAGAGACGAGGAGGGGACCAGTTGTCCAGCACCGCCTACACTTGGAAATTATTAATATTTGTTCATTCTGCTGTTCATCAGGTGGCTTTTCCTCTTTCTATGTTCAGCCTCCAGGACTTCTATTTATCACATCCTCTCCTTTTAGACTGTATGCTTCTGGACTGTTCATATTTTACATTTATTATCTTTTAATCTGTATTTTGGATAATTTTCTCAAATCTATAAAATAGCATGCATGCATGTGTGATAAGTGACTTCAAATGTGTCCCACTCTTTGCGACCCTATGAACTATAGCCCTTCAGGCTTCTCTGTACATGGGATTCTCCAAACAAGAACGATGGAGTGGTTGCCAAGCCTTTCTCCATGGAATCTTCCCGACCCAGGGATCTAATCCACATCTCTCACATCTGAATTACCAAGCAGGTTCTTTACCACTAGTGCTACCTGGGAAGCCCCATACAATTGCATTTGGTGTTTTTCAGTCATTTAGTAGTGTCTGACTCTTTGTGATGCCATGGACTGCAGCACACCAGGCTTCCCTGTCCATCACCATCTCCTGGAGTTTGCTCAAACTCATGTCCATTGAGTCAGTGATGCCATGCAATTATCTCATCCTCTGTCGTCCCCTTCTCCTTCTTCCCTCAGTCCTTCCCAGCATCAGGTTATTTACCAATGAGCCAGTTCTTTTCATCAGGCGATGAAAGTATTGGAGCTTCAACTTCAGCACCAGTCCTTCCAATGAGTATTATGGGTAGATTTCCTTAGAATTGACTGCTTTGATCTCCCTGCAGACCAAGGTACTCTCAAGAGTCTTCTCCAGCACTGCAGCTTGAAGGTATCAATTCTTCAGTGCTCAGTCTTTTTTATGTCCAGCTCTCAAATCATACATGACCACTGGAAAAACCATAGCTTTGACTAGATGGACCTTTGTTGGCAAAGTAATGTCTCAGCTTTTTAATATGCTGGCTAGGTTGGTCCTAACTTTTCTTCCAAGGAGAACGTGTCTTTTAATTTCATGGCTGCAGTCACTATCTGCAGTGATCTTGGAGCCCAAGAAAATAAAGTCAGCCACTGTTTCCACTGTTTCCCCATCTATTTGCCATGAAGTGATGGGACTAGATGCCATGATTTTGATTTTTTGAATGTTGAGCTTTAAGCCAGCTTTTTCACTCTCCTCTTTCACTTTCATCAAGAAGCTCTTTAATTCCTCTAGGTTTTCTGCTATAAGGGGGTGTCATCTGCATATCTCAGGTTATTGATATTTCTCCCTGAAATCTTGATTCTAGCTTGTGATTCATCCACCCCAGTGCATCCCATGATGTACTCTGCAGATAAGTTAAATAAGGAGGATGACAATACACAACCTTGACATACTCTTTTCCTAATTTTGAACCTGTCCATTGTTCCACGTCCCATTCTAACTGTTGCGTCCTGACCTGCATACAATTCCACAGGAGGCAGGTAAGTTGATCTGCTATTCCCATCGCCATCTCTTCAAGGATTTTCTACAGATTGTTGTGATCTACACAGTCAAAGGCTTTAGTGTAGTCAATGGAATGATATATATGTTTTTCTGGAGTTCTCTTGTTTTTTCTATGATTCAACAAATGTTGGCGATCCGATCTCTGATTCCTGTGCTTTTTCTAAATCTAGCTTGTACACCTGGAAGTTCTCAGTTCATGTACTCTTGAAGGCTAGCTTGAGGAATTTTGAGCATTACTTTACTAGCATGTGAGATGAGTGCAACCGTGCAGTAGTTTGAACATTTTTTGGCATTGGCCTTTGGGACTGGAATGAAAACCGATCATTTCCAGTCCTGTAGCCACTGCTGAGTTTTCCAAATTTGCTACCTATTGAGTGCAGCACTTTAAACAGCATCATTTTTTGGATTTAAAATAGCTCAGCTGGAATCCCATGACTTCCATCAGCTTTGTTTACAGTGATGCTTCCTAAGGCCCACTTGACTTTGTACTTCAGGATGTCTGACTCTAGGTGAGTGATCATACCTGCATGGTTATCTGGTCATTAAGATCTTTTTTGTACAGTTTTTCTGTGTATTCTTGCCACCTCTTAATATCTTCTGCTTCTGTTAGCTCCATACTCTTTCTGTCCTTTATTGTGCCCATCTTTACATGAAGTATTCCCTT
>SJYV01001915.1:178117-204240 GCA_006410875.1 Neotragus pygmaeus
CATAAGGGTGGTGTCATCTGCATATCTGAGGTTATTGATATTTCTGCTGGCAAACTTGATTCCAGCTTGTACTTCTTCCAGCCCAGGGTTTCTCATGATGTACTCTGCATATAAGTTAAATAAGCAGGGTGACAACATGCAGCCTTGACGTACTCCTTTTCCTATTTGGAACCAGTCTGTTGTTCCATGTCTAGTTCTAACTGTTGCTTCCTGACCTGCATATAGGTTTCTCAAGAGGCAGGTCAGGTGGTCTGGGATTCCCATCTTTCAGAATTTTTCACAGTTTCTTGTGTTCCACACAGTCAAAGGCTTTGGTATAGTAAATAATGCAGAAATAGACGTTTTTGTGGAAATCTCTTGCTTTTTCGATGATCCAGTGGATGTTGTTAATTTGATCTCTGGTTCTTCTGCCTTTTCTAAAACCAGCTTGAACACCTGGAAGCCCACGGTTCACGTAGTGCTGAAGCCTGGCTTGGAGAATTTTGAGCATTACTTTACTAGCATGTGAGTGAATGCAATTGTGTGGTAGTTTGAGCATTCTTTGGCATTGCCTTTCTTTGGGATTGGAATGAAAACGGACCTTTTCCAGTCCTGTTGCCATTGCTGAGTTTTCCAAATTTGCTGGCATATTGAGTGCAGCACTTTCACAGCATCATCTTTCAGGATTTGAAATAGCTCAACTGGAATTCCATCACCTCCACTAGGTTTGTTCATAGTGATGCTTTCTAAGGCTCACTTGACTTCACATTCCAGGATGTCTGGCTCTAGGTGAGTGATCACACCATCATGATTATTTGGGTCGTGAAGCTCTTTTTTGCAGAGTTCTCTGTATTCTTGCCACCTTTTCTTAATATCTTCTGCTTCTGTTAGGTCCGTACCATTTCTGTCCTTTATCAGGCCCATCTTTGCATGAAATGTTCCCTTAGTATCTCTAATTTTCTTGAAAGATCTCTAATCTTTCCCATTCTGTTGTTTTCCTCTATTTCTTTACACTGATCGCTGAGGAAGGCATCTTATCTCTCCTTGCTATTCTTTGGAACTCTGCATTCAGATGCTTATATCTTTCCTTTTCTCCTTTGCTTTTTGCTTCTCTTCTTTTCACAGCTATTCGTAAGGCCNTCCCATTCTGTTGTTTTCCTCTATTTCTTTACACTGATCGCTGAGGAAGGCATCTTATCTCTCCTTGCTATTCTTTGGAACTCTGCATTCAGGTGCTTATATCTTTCCTTTTCTCCTTTGCTTTTTGCTTCTCTTCTTTTCACAGCTATTCGTAAGGCCTCCTCAGACAACCATTTTGCCTTTCTGCATTTCTTTTCCTTGGGGATGATCTTGTCATGAACCTCTGTCCATTTCTTCTGGTACTCTCTGTATCAGATCTAATCCTTTGAATCATTTGTCATCTCCACAGTATAATCGTAAAGGATTTGATTTAGGTCATGCCTGAATGGTCTAGTGGTTTTCCCTACTTTCTTCAATTTCAGTCTGAATTTGGCAATAAGGAGTTCATGATCTGAGCCACAGTCAGCTTCCTGTCTTGTTTTTGCTGACTGTATAGAGCTTTTCCATCTTTGGCTGCAAAGAATACAATCAACCTGATTTTGGTATTGACCATCTGGTGATGTTCCTGTGTAGAGTCTTGTGTTGTTGGAAGAGGGTGTTTGCTAAAACTGGAAAAGGTCAGTTCATTCCAGTCCCAAAGAAAGGCAATGCCAAAGAATGCTCAAACTGTACTCAATTGCACTTATCTGGCACAATAGCAAAATAATGGTCAAAATTCTCCAAGCCAGGCTTCAACAGTACATAAACCGTGAAATTCCAGATGTTCAAGCTGGATTCAGAAAAGGCGGAGGAACCAGAGATCAAATTGTCAACATCTGTTGGATCATCAAAAAAGCAAGAGAATTCCAGAAAAATATCTACTTCTGCTTTATTGACTATGCCAAAGANAATAGAGTATTGTAAAGTCAAATTAAAAAATAAATAAATAAATAAATTTATAAATTAAAAAAAAAAACAATTAATGATGGAAAGGATTGGAGAGAAAGGAACCCTCCAACAATTGGTGGGAATGTATGTTGGTACAGCCACTATGGAGAACAATATGGAGTTTCCTCAAAAAGCTAAAACCAGAACTACTGCATGTCCCAGCAATCCCACCTCTGGGTATATACCTGGAGAAAACCATACTTCAAGAATGTACATGCACTTCAATGATCATTGCAGAAGTGTTTACAACAGCCAGGACATGGAAACAGCCTAAATGTCCATCAACAGAGGAATGGGCAAAGAAAATGTGGTATATTACTTAGCCATAAGTCAGAGATGTGGATAGACATAGAGACTGTCCTACAGAGTGAAATGTCAGAAAGAGGAAAAAAGTATCAAAATATATCATTTAAATGTGAAATCTAGAAAAATGGTACAAATGAACTTATTTGCAAACCAGAAATAGAAGCAAATGTAGAGAACAAATGTATGGATACCAAGGGTGGGAAGGGGAAGGTGGGATGAATTGGGAGATTGGGACTGACATATATACGCTGAAAGTGAAAGTGGCTCAGTTGGATCCGACGTTTTACAACCCCATGGACTATACAGACTATGGAATACTCCAGGCCAGAATACTGGAGTGGGTGGCTGTTCCCTTCTCTAGCAGATCTTCCCGAGGTATGGAACTGGGATCTCCCACATTACAGGTGGATTCTTTACCAACTGAGCTATCAGGGAAGTACTATTATATATAAAATAGATGACTAATGAGAACCTGCCGTATAGCACAGGGAACTCTAGTCAGTGCTCTTTGGTGACTTAAATAGGAACAAAATCTAAAAAGTGGGGATATATGTATATGCATAACTGATTCACATTGTTTTACAGTGGAAATGAGCATAACAGTGTAAAGCAACTATGCTTCAGTAAAAATTGAAAGAAAAGAACTAGTGTTAAAATTCTGGAAATGGTTGGGCATGATATATTTAAATTGCCCAAATGGCATAGACTGAAAGATGCTACTCTTAGAATTGGAATGTCTGGTCTGAGGCAGAGAAGGCTCTAGAAGGAAAGACTGCATGAAGGTGTTTTGAGGATATTCAGTGCAGCTGGAGAAGTGGACAATGGATAACGGGGCTAGTGTTGTATNATTGCCCAAATGGCATAGACTGAAAGATGCTACTCTTAGAATTGGAATGTCTGGTCTGAGGCAGAGAAGGCTCTAGAAGGAAAGACTGCATGAAGGTGTTTTGAGGATATTCAGTGCAGCTGGAGAAGTGGACAATGGATAACGGGGCTAGTGTTGTATTGCAAGTAGCATCAAAAACAAGTAGCGTGAAGTGGCAGGGTATGCTGAAAAGGAGATGGAATGTGGGCAGAGGAATCAAGCAGCAGGCATGAACTGGAAATGAGCAATCAGTCTCAAGAAATCTAAGTAAAATGGGGCTGGGCAGGAATTCATCTCTAAAAATCTGTTCCCAAGTCAGGAAAAGGATGGTAATGTATGGACCAACAAAAGACAGATTCCAGTTCTAGAGGGTCTGAAAACACAAGGCAAATTTTCAAAATGAACTTGGGCACAAGGACAGACAGAAATATGCTGTCCCAGAATTTTCCTCGTTTAATACACAAAAACAATTCAAAGAGGATCGGAGGCTAAAATGCAAACTAAAACTTTAAATTCTAGAAAATAAACACAAAAAATTTCATAAACTTAGGTCAACAAAAAAAAGCTAGATATAACACAAAAATGATTCATAATAAAAGAAAAACATGAGAAGTTGGATTTCATTACAGCTTTGTACTGCTCTTCAAAATACCATTAAGAAAATGAAATTGCAAGCTGCAATTCATAATATGTATATTTGAGAAATGAACTGAATTCAGAATAGACACAAAAGTCTTCCCAGGTGGTGGGCTTCCCAGGTGAAGCTAGTGGTAAAGAATCTGCCTGCCAATGCAGGAGACACGAGACACAGGTTCAATCCCTGGGTCTGGAAGATGCCCTGGAGGAACGCATGGCAACCCACTCCAGTATTCTTGCCTGGAGAATCTCATAGACAGAGGAGCTTGGCAGGCTACAGTCCATGAGCATGCATGCATGCGTATACACACACACACACACACACACACACACACACACACACACACACATTCATTCTTATGGTAGCCATTCCCTTTTACAGGGGATCTTCCCATTCCAGGGATCAAACCCAAGTCTCTTGCACTGCAGGTGGATTTTTTTTTACCAGCTGAGCTACTAGGGAAGTCCCTAATAAGACAAATAATCCAATAAAAAAATTTACAAAACTGTAACTAAAACTTCAGAAAAGAATATATACCCATGGCCAATGAGCACATGAAAAGATATTCAAATAATTATATATCAAGGAGATGAAGTTTAAAACCAATAAACTATAACTGCACACCGACTAGAAACAGCTGAACTTTTAAGACTATTGTGTTTGTATATATGTATTTAGAGGGATTTAATGGCAAAACTAATTCATGACTCATATAGAAGAATGTCCAAAAAGAGCTAAGAAATCTTTTAGAAAGAATATTGAATCTGTAAATTGCTTCTTTGTTTCTTTTCACAGCCTTTGTTTTAAAGTCTATTTTATCTGATATGAGTATTGCTACTCTGGTATGGGGAGGGAGGAGGAAGGGGGGTTCAGGATGGGGAACAAGTGTATACCTGTGGTGGATTCATGTTGATGTATGGCAAAACCAATACAATATTGTAAAGTAATTAACCTCCAATTAAAATAAATAAATTTATATTTTAAAAAAAGAATATTTATGGGAAACTGCCTTACTGCACGTTTATTTGTACTCACCACAAAACTGCTGTGATCACAATAGTATGACATTGGTACAAACAAGAAAAGTATGAGTAAAATAGACTAAAATACTCTGGAACAGATCCAAGTATGTAAATGAAACTTAATATCCAAAAAGGAAAATTCCAAGGGGGCAGGAAAAGAATAATCTAACTATATTTAAACAAATCTTTCTAGCAAATTGACTCCATTCAACTAATCAAAAATAAAAATTAGGATTGAGTTTTCTGTACTTTTAAAAAAATCTTTATTGATACATTTATGTCTTTTCTGGTAGCATGAATATAGAAAAAGGTGGGGAACAACAGAATGGAAGATGTTTTTACTGATTACTTAAAGGGGTGGAACTGGAGGGAGTTGAGAGAGGAAAATTAAATTGTTACTAATTATAATGTTACTATGCATATTTACTATATTATGAATAAAAAATATGAATATACTTTTGGATTTCATTTGTTATTGTTAGCATTATTAAAATTTGAAGCATAAACTTAGAAAAGATCCAGTGCTTTGCCTATATGCTTATTGTATCAATAAGCATATATTATTGCTTTAAGAAAAAATGAAATGTAAAGTCCAAATATATCTGGAAAATTCAAGCCTATATTTATTTGCCTTTCTCCGTGGCTTTTCCCCTCCTTTCTTTCCTTCCTTCTTTCCTTTCTTCTTAAAATAAGGAAACATATTTCAGTTAATCTTTCACACCAGGGTTGTAATCAGAATGTTCTAATAATTCTTTTTGTTATTTTCCTCCATAGTGAAAATATATAAAATACTCAAAGCCAACAGATCACAGCCTAGGTGAAGAAGTTTGGGATTCCAAGAGAATGGAATAAGTGACTGGTGATGGTAAAGCTTTAAATGGAATAGGCAACACTCAGTGATCTAGGATTCTACACTGTATGCTGGGGAATTTGCACTTGATTCTGAGCTTGATGGGGAACTGGAAGGTTTTGAGCTGTTCAGGAACATGGTGAGACAGGTAACCCTAGGGCTTGTGTGTAGAAAGAACCTGGCAAAACAAAGGTAAATCCCCTGATGTGTGGACCTGAAAATCCCTTCTCCTGGCATACTCAATTCTGCTTTAATTCCAAAATGATACAGTGTAATTCTGAAACAGTTCTGTATGCCAGCAATCTATTTCTAGTATGACTCAGAGATCCCCGTAATTTAGCGCTTTTTAGCCTGAGAGAAATTGAGTTTCTTTTGGACTGTTGAAAGCATTTATACCTTCCTAAATGGAATTACGTTACCAAAGACATAATTGATAGTACTTCCTGTCCCGCACTTAAATGTTTTCTCAGTTCACCAGTACAAATATTATCATAAAACACAACTCCAAAAGCTCCACAATTAAGTTCCAAATCCTTTATGTATTTGTTTATCAATCATATATGATTAATACTGCCTCTGTCCTTTAGAGTCCTAGCTACCAAATGGAGGCACTGATTTTTGATAAAACTGTTTGATAAGCCTCTAGATCAATTCAAACCTCTTTAGGGTCCACAGTAAAAAATTTCTCTTTCAAAATCAGTGTCTGGTTTTCCTTTCTTTTTAGGCATAAAATAAAAAATTACATTTTTCCAGCCCTCCTACTGTTAGGTGGAGCCATGTGACTGGTTGTCATCAAAGGACTAAAATAAATGGAAGTGACACGTGTCACTTCTGGGAAGAAACACGGGGAAGGGAGGTGTGAGGTCTCCATGCTATCTTTTTTTTGCCCTAGTAACCAAGAAGGCCTTGTTTTTTTTTTTTCTGTTAGCCTGGATCCCTGAGTGACTGTGAGAAACAAGCCCTCTACTCCTCTCCTTCCCCAAATTGCATTGGGTATATACTCAAGACCAAGAAATAAACATTGATATTCTAAGTTACTGATATACTAGGCTTCATTTGTTACTGCAGCATTCTTGGCTTATGCTATCTAATAGTTTCAAATACTCTCCTGAGAATCAGATAACTACTCTGTACTCTGGCCTCAACTAGATGCATATTCAAGTAGTATTTTAAATAAAGAATATGACTAAGTCTCTTATTTAAGCCCCATCACAGATGGATATCGAAGAATATTTAGCTTTTTTCCCAGCATACAAAGTGATTGTGTGTGTGTGTGTGTGTGTGTAGAAATACTTTTGATTTGTTTTATAATGGTTTTGAAGTTATCTGATTTCGGAGCTTAAAGTTGGTGAGTTGATATAGGAAAACCAGTTAAGTCAATCTTACATTGTGCGTCAAAACAAGACTCAGTCTGTCATTCAGCACACTAACTCTAGTTAAACCAAAGGAGTAGCTTACTGCCCAGGAACAAGAAGGAAACAGCTCAGTATTTGCTAAATGGACCGGATTTGTACACTGGAGGATGGAGTTGTAGAGGTGTCTGCTTTCCCTGGGAGACTGAAGTTGTGAACTAAAAAGAACCCTTTGCCATTCTGACTCGCTTACTTCAGAGAAAGTGTATAACTTTCTGTTTCTCAGAAAGAAAAAAAGAAAAAGGAATGTTCTCAAGTCACATAGAAAGACCTTCTTAACATCCAAGGGCTCTTCTGAGAAACTGTTGGTGAAGGAAATAAAAAAGTATCAAAATCCTTCAGACATATTAAACATTGAGAGGTAGAAGTGTTTTCAAATCAATGTTTGTGATTTACCAAACTAAACCCTTCACATTTAAAACATAGTGTTTGAAGTGTTCGCTAAATGAATCAGTCACTCCCATTGTGTTTTCAGGCAACTTCATGGACTAAGGCTAGTTCCTGGGTAGTATGAGAAGACAGCATCTGTCTCCTGTGCTTGGCCTCATTCCAGCTTTTCTCTCCTTTTTGGCCCTCTGTATCCTCATTTCCAGCTCCCCAACTCTGCCCTGTCTTTCCTCTGCAGCTCCTATGCCTGCTGACCATACTACCTGGTGGAGAGTTGGTGAATGCTTGGTTAGCCAGGGCAAGTCAGAGCTTCAGAACTTCTACTATTCTTCCCATCATCTACTGAAATACAAATACAATGTTTAGTTTTTAGTCTTTGGGGCTAGTCTACTTGTATATGTCAGAGGTGAGAACCTCTTGATCTAAGAAAATGGTAGCTTCTTAAAATTAAAGCAAAAACATAAGGACGTTGGTGGTCACTTACATTCAACTGCAAAATGCAGTATGTACATTCGGTAGTGTGTGTTATCTGTCTCAAAGTGATTAGCATGAAAGATACAATGCACCTTTCTTGCTAGCAAAGAAAATGACAAGAACAGAGGAATGTTTGTGGGGAAATAAACAAGATGGCACCAGTCAGCTCTCTCAAGCCGTCTCAACCCATGCTCTGTAAACAATGACTTCGCTTGGTTATATCACAGCTAAAATCACTTACAGCACTGCTCATATGCATCACAAGGTACTCGCTTGGTCACAGGTTGTGTGGTTTGGGTTATACCTGCATGAGCTTCACCCTGAAAGCCCTGGTTGCTGCTGCTTTGGGGCTATACTGGAGAGGCATCATGGTTATGTTAGATGAGGTTATGTTATGACTATGTTTTGGCTGTGTTAGGTTATGTTATGGCTCCTTCCAGCCTCTTAGCTCGTGCCTTGCCTACCCTGGGCTCAACAAACTGTGCAAACAGCAAGACAACTGGCATCATGAACAGGATCAGCAATATAAATGTTTCTTGGAGAAATGAAGAGGTGAAATGAAAACATTTAGTTTACGTGTGAGACCACTCAGACGGGATAACATGGTTGTCTTCAGAAGAGCTGACGTGTAAAAAATGAAACAGTTCTGTTTTCTGAATCTGTCTGCAATGCAGGAGACTGTGGTTTGATTTCTAGGTCAGGAAGATCCCCTAGAGAAGAGATAGGCTACCCGTACCAGTATTCTTGAGTTTCCCTGGTGGCTCAGACTGTAAAGAATCACCCTCTAATATGGAAGATCTGGGTTTGATCTCTCTGTTGGGAAGATCCCCTGGAGGAGGGCATGGCAACCCACTCCAGTATTCCTGCCTGGAGAATCCCCATGGACAGGGGAGCCTGGCAGGCTGTAGTCCATGGGGTCACAAAGAATCAGACACGACTGAGCGGCTAAGCACAAAAGGCAGAACGAGAGCCACCAGTGGAACGCATGTGTGAAGACAGGAAGGTTTAGATCAACACAAGAATAATTTTTTGTTGTTGCAAAAATTAACATCAGATTTCAATAAAGATTGTAAATAACTCTAAACTTACAGTGTGAAAGTAATAAAAATCATTGCATAAAACTGTAAACTAGGACATCAAAAAGAAATAATAAGGAACCATAAGAACAATAGCTAGCACTTATTTTTTTATGTGTTGCCATTTGTCCACCACAAATTATAGAGATTCATTTATATTAATTCCAACAAATCCCCCAAATCCCAAGTAATAGTAGATTCTATCATCTTCATGGTCATCGCAGAAGTTAAGAAAGGTTAAGATAAACTTCCACAGTTACCCAGTAGTTACAGAAGCTGGGATTTTGAAGCAAGGCAGTCTAGCCACAGTGTCCATATTTTTACCTACACTGTAGTCAAGAGAAAGAAATAAAAATTTATGGGAGAAAACAAAAGGAAAGATGGTAGGAACAAGGTGATTGGTCTACAAAGTTGAAGTAATAAGATAAAATACAAATGTCAATAAATAAACATAAACAGAGGGTCATAACTACTCAATAGTTCTATAGGACTCAGTTGATAAAGTGTCCTGGTAAAGATATTTAAAATATTTCTCATTCAAAAAAAAAAAAAAAACCCACCACAGATTGAATTGAAAGAGAAAGAATAGAAATAAGTAAAACATGCGTGTTCCTTAGATCTGCAAAGTGAAGAGGAAACAAAGTACACTGAGGTAAGAATAAAAGAACAAAACTGCAAATTGGCTGGCCAGGAAAAAAAAAAAAAGATCTTAATGGTTCATATTAGAAAGGCAAAAAGATGCATGTCTAGACATCAGTTGGCAGACTTTCTCTGCTAAAAGACAATGGACCAACAGATTCTTGACTTGCTAAATACACAGAGGTAGGTGAAACAGTGAGATTAAGGTTTACTCTAGTTCTAATTTTGGTCAAGGAAAACTTACAGAGGATGAAGAAGTGTAAGGATCCTTGCAAGAAAGTGGATTTGTAGTATCAAAGGAAGTTAACATTAGGTATCATCAGCTATTGCCTAGGCTTCAGGAAAAGGAGATTCAGAGTTGACCTCATATATTCTTGATAATAACACAAAGTATTGCTTTTACCACTTACTTCATAATGCTACAATCTTAGAATATTTTACATCTACTTAGTATCTTTCATGTTATTACTTTCATGCATTTTAGTGCAATAGATTTAACTCCATGGCATAATATCATATAGTCTATCCCTGAGTTACAATGGTTCTACTTATGATTTTTTGACTTTATAATGATCCAAAAACAATGCACATGCAGAAGAAAATCATACTTCAATTCTAAATTTTGATATTTTTCTGAACTAGCAGCATGCTTCATGATATTCTTGTGATGCTGGGTAGTGAATCTTAGCTCCCAGTCAGCCACATGATTCATGAAGGCAAATGATTAATACACATGCAACCATTCTGTACACATACAGTCATTCTGTTTCTCACTTTCAGTAGAGTATTCAATGAACTCCATGAGCTATTCAGTACTTTATTAAAAATAGGTTTTGTATTAGATAATTTTGTCCAACTATAAGCTAATGCAAGTGTTCTGAGTATATTTAAGTAGGCTAGGCTAAGCTGTTGGAGAAGGAAATGGCAACCCACTCCAGTGTTCTTGCCTGGAGGATCCCAGGGACGGGGGAGCCTGGTGGGCTGCCATCTATGGGATCGCACAGAGTCGGACAGGACTGAAGCGACTTAGCAGCAGCAGCAGCAGCAGACTAAACTGTGATGTTCAGTGGGTATATTAAGTGCATTTTCAACTTATTCTATTTTCGACTTATGATGGATTTATAGGAACATATCCTCATTTTAAGTCAAGAAAGATCTGTATTGCTTTATACGATCAATTTCATTGATATTTATCTATCTATTTATTCTTCCTTGTGCTCCTTCTTCCTACTGACATTTCTGTTTTCATCTAGGCTCATTCCCCTCTGCCTATAGAATGACTTTTACTCTTTTTGTTTGTTTAGACAGTCTGTAGATGACAGAATAACTCAGAAGCCATTACTAGGATGTTTTCCTTGGGTATAGAAATCAAATTTGGCAGTTTTCTTTCAGCACTTTAAATATGTGAGTCAACTCTCTTCTGTCTTTTTATCACTCCTAGTGGGAAGTCAGCTGTCAATGTGGGTTCTTTGAAGGTTAAGTGTCTCTTCTTTTCTGTCACCTTTGAAATTTTCTCTAGGTCTTCAATTTTTAGCCAGTTTGACTACAATGTGCCTAGTATGATTTTTCAAATTTTTACTGCCTGGGGTTCTCTAAGATTCTTGAGGCTCTAGTTTGAAATTTTCCATCAATTATGGGGAATTATTTACCATTGTCTGCTCAAAAATTGCTTCTGTCTCAGTCTATATCATTTTTCCTTTTCTGAATCCAATTATACAACATTCTTCCCTGGCTTCCCTGGTGGCTCAGACAGTAAAGCATCTGCCTGCAACGCGGGAGACCCAGGTTCAATCCCTGGATTGGGACAATCCCCTGGAGAAGGAAATGTCAACCCACTCCAGTACCTTGCTTGGAAAATCCCATGGACAGAGGAGCCTGGTAAGCTACAATCCATGTGGTCACAAAGAGTCAGTCACAACTTTTCTATACAACATTAGAATTTTATTATCATGTAGTACCCAATTATTGGATTTCCCTGGTGGCTCAGATGGTTAAGAATCCACCTGCAATGAAGGGGACTCAGGTTTGATCCCTGAGTAAGGAAGAGCCCCGGGAGAAGGAAATGGCATTCCATTCCTCAATTCCAGTATTTTTGCCTGGAGAATTCCATGGACAGAGGAGCCTGGTGGGCTACAGTTCATGGGTTGCACAGATTATTACATTTTTGCTCATCTTTCTTCTTCATAATTTTTCTCTCTGTGTACTTCATTGCACATTTTCTATTTATCTACTATCCAGCTTAGCAGTCTTTCAGTGTATCCCACCTATTATCAAATACATTCACTAAATTCTTAATGAAAATACTGTATTTTTTAGTTCTAGTGTTAAGGGAAACATACTGATTGAAACTGCCCACCCTGGCCAGGCGCCACAGTAACCATTTTTATGAGTTGTTTTACCCCAGGAGGTCCTGCTAAGGAACACAGAACTGATAAGCCACCACCAACTGGAAGAATTCGGGAAAGGTCAAAAGGAGACACCACATGTCCGACCACCTCCCAGAATCCTTCTCTCTGGCATCCATCTTGGCTGAACAAGGCGTGCACCATCAGGGACGACTCTGAGTCAGAATGATTGGCTAAGGACAACTCGGAAACTAATCCCATCACCATAAAACCTGAGACTGCAAGCCATGTGGCAGAGCAGTTCTCCTGAGTTCTCTTACCCTACTGCTCTCCACCGGGTGCCTTTCCCAATAAAATCTCTTGCTTTGTCAGCGCATGTGTCTCCTCAGACAATTCATTTCTGAGTGTTAGACAAGAGCCCAGTTTTGGGCCCTGGAAGGGGTCCCCCTTCCTGCAACACTAGGAAGTGCATTGGTTCTCTCATAGATTTCAATTCTGTGAAATCTTTTATCTTTTCATGTATTTTCTTCATCTTTTTCTCTGTTTTATTAACATATTAATCATGGTTATTTTCAAGGTCATGTCTGCTAACCTCAAATTCTGAATCACTTTTGGGTAGGTTCCCATTGTCTATTTTTTTTTCTATTGGTTATTAACCAAATGTCCTTGCCTTATCTCATGTCAAGTATTTTAAATTTATTGAGTACAAAAGAACTAGTGTCCAGATGATATTATCTTCCCACAGATGGGGTTTAACCTTTCTTCTGTTAGACAGAGAAAGCGTATCATATATCACCATAATCCAATCAGGGATTAAGCTGGGTCAGGCCTGGGTCACAGATTTGGTAAGCTTCAGTCTAATTCAGGTTCCTCACTGTTCCTAAGATACTGGTACTAGCCTCCAGGACTTCCACTGACAGTCTGGTGGTCTTTAACTCGTTCACCTTGAAATTCTGCAGGTGACTTAGTTCAAGCATCCTTTCACAGAGGTCATTGTTTTATGAGATTGTGAAAGATTTCATTCTGTTTTCCAGGGGCTTTGGGTTAGCTTCCCAAGTAGTTTAAAATTAAATACATATCTTGTGTATGTAAATGCCATATGTTTGAGACCTTTCATTTTTCCAGTATCGTCCAAGAAACAGCAAGTGACTTGTAAAAGTTTTGTTACCTTCTTTTCTACATCAGTGGCCCTCTAGCTGAACCAAACCCTAATATTCAGGCTTACCCCATGCCCAGANAGAGATAATTGTTTTTTTCTTTCACTATTATAACATAAGCATGAATTAATAAACAGTATCTTAAATAAGTACCAAACTGGAAAATAGAATGATAATAAAGAAGTAAAACAAAGCAACAGTCCTCCAATTGAGTGATTTCACTCTTAAGAGCCAAGGAAATAATTTAAAAGACAAACAAAAGAATCTATTGATAAATACAAATAACAAAATTAGACATCAGATTAAAACTTTACCCATGATATAATTAAAATATTATACACCATTTTATGCAATACTGTGTAACATTTTAAAATTACAATTGTGAAACCAATTAAAAAGCAATTCTAAATATGAGTAAATTAAATTCAATATGTATGTAATTAATATAGTTAGAAACACAAAGCCATTTATGTTAATTTCAGTTAGAGAGGGTTATTCTTTGGTTTTGATTAAGTAACCTTGAGGAATTTATAGGTTTAGTTTAGGCTTGCTAATATACCCCCAATGACTTTAGGGTCACCTTAGTCTAAAAACCTCTTTAATTAACACATGCAAAGAAGTTTTAAAATTGCTAAAATTAATTGCTTTGAGAAAGAAATGGCACACATTTGAGTGCAGCGTTTGTACTTTATAATTCTTACTAGTAGCCCAAGTGAGCCAGGGCTTGTGTCTTCCTGACTTTCCCTGTTGTACGGATCGGTTGGTTAGCCTGTGATTAAAACATATTTCTGAGTTTAAAAAAATATGAACAGCTTTTGTTTGGTTGGATTTTTTATTACTAGTTTATTTGCTTCAGTTTGGGATTGAAACTCTTTTCAACTCACTATGTTCTAAGTAGAAGCTGAAGTTTGGAAGTTTATGAATATACTATTAATAAATTCTTGTACTATTTACCTCAGTTTCCTTAAGTATCTCTCAAATAAGAATTCTGACTAATAAAGTTCTTTGAAAAAGATGCTTTTAAATTGTAGAACATGAAATTTGTATTGACATGAAAAATGATACAAGAGAGTAATAGGTTTGACATTTACAACAGCCAGATAGTTACCTGATAATAGGATGAGTAGGAAAACTGGAAAGATATATTTGGAGAAAAGTAATTAAGTGGTATAAGCTAGGCTTAAATGTTCATGGAAACTTGTAGTATCAAGTTAGGCTACAATTTAGGGATTTGGCTAATATTAAGGGATCATTTAAATCAAACTGGCAAGTGCTTACAAAAAATCAGGTTCACAACTCTGAAGTTAATCACAAGGAAATGCCCTTGAATGGACCACAAACTGTATAAATTTCTCTAACTCACATTACAGTAGTTCTAGCTCAATTACAGTAGTAATTCACATAGCAACTCTGATTGATACTATTCTAATTTCACAAACAAGTAAAGCACAGTTAACTGGCCTATAACCATCTTTGTATAACTTGTGCCCTGCACCAGCGAATTCTGAAGAATACATTTTGGCTACATCATAAATGGTTTTTTCTTTGTTTTGATTCATTACATTAAGCAATATGATAAATCTGTATAAAGGATATTGATAAATACTGCAGGCCAAAACAGAATCTGGAAAAATTATGACTTATTTATCGTATATTTAAAGATTCCACTAAAATCCTCTGCTACAATAACTGATTTTAAAAATTTAAATAGAATGCAATTGCTAAGAAAAATAACTGAAAAAATGACTCCAAAGTCTTTCTATCTATGACTGTTTATGGTTATACTAGTATATACTCCATAATCTTTTGTGAGGTATTATCGTGTTTAAGTTTTCTTTATCAGTTTTATTGAGATATAATTGACATACAGCTCTGCACAAGTTTAAGGTATATTGTATAATAACTTGGCTTCCCTGGCAGCTCAGCTGGTAAAGAATCCACCTGCAATGCAGGAGACCCCGGTTCAATTCTTAGATCAGGAAGACCCCTAGAGAAGGGATAGACTACCCACTCCCATATTCTTGGGCTTCTCTGGTGGCTCAGCCGGTAAAGAATCTGCCTTCAATGCAGGAGACCTGAGTTTGATCCCTGGGTTGGAAAGATCCCCTGGAGAAGGGAACAATTACCCACTCCATTATTCTGGCCTGGAGAATTCCATGGTCTGTACAGAGTTAATAAATTACATACATATGCTGACACACTGACATACATATATTGGGATATGATTACCACAGTAAGTTTAGTGAACATCCATATCCTCATATAGTTACTTTTTTTTTCTTTTTTGATAAGAAATTTTAGGATCTACTCTTTTAGCAACTTTCAAATATACTGTATAGCAGTTACCGTATCATCAAATTTAAGAGAATGAAAAGGAAACATTAACTGTTACACTTTATGTGTGCTCTTGCACACACACACACACATTCGTGAAAGGATGGATATATATCACAGACAAAAAGTTGTAGATAACTATTTAATAGACTACATAATGATTGTAAGAATCAATTTTTGGCTTAATATGAAGATTTAAGCTATCTATGGTACACTGTGTCAATCACTTCAACCAAACCTTTTTCTATCTTGGAATAACTGTGCCTTTGAAATCATGATGCCACCACAAAGTGAGAATCAATATTTACCACTGTGAATTGTGGCTTATAATAACAATGATTATTATGAGTTAGTCTATTAATAACATAGGACTTTCATAACAAGAATATTAAGTAAATAATATGTTAAAAATCAGAACATATTTCATTGCAAGGAAAATCAATACCAGGGATGACTGAGATCTAGGTATAAGAAAATCCCCTGAAACAGAAAAGCCTACTATGGATTTTTGAGTTTAAAGCAAGAGAAAAAAGTTCAGGTATATTAACAGTGTGTGACAAGGAAAATAAGTAAGCTATACTCCATTGACCAGAACCATCAGTTGAATTGTAATATTAGAGGCAGAGGGAGAGAAAGGTGTATATATATTGGCTAGAATTTGAAAGATAGCACCCCAGTAGGAATCCAGACTCAGATATTACCATATATATTCCAAAAGCAGAAACTTGGCCACAAACATGTTGTTACTGGGTTTGGAGTATAATTTTGCAGCATAAACTGTATTAAGGATGGGTTATAGCAGAATAGATACATGTCAATCATACTGGTAGTAGTAACTCCATTTATACCAAGTATGGGAGTTGAGGTATACAGTTAGAACATAGACATTCGTATAGATGAACTGTATTCCCTTGAAAATTTACACGGTGAAACCCTAACCTCTAATATGGAGGTAGGCCCATTGGGAAGTAATTCAAATTAGATGAGGTCATGAGATAGTGTCCTCAAGATAGGATAAGTGGGTTTATAAAAGAGGAGGGGAGAGAGACCACTTTCTCCCTGCCACCTGAGGATACAGAGACAAGCTATGTCACATACAGGCCAGGAAGAGGGCTCTCACCAGAACAGATCTAGCCAGCACTCTGTAGACTTCCCAGCCTTTCTATTGTGAGAAACAAAAGTCTATTGTTTAAGCCATCTAGTTTATGGCATTTTGTTATACAGCCCAAACAAAGATAGTCATAAATATAGTTTAAGAACTCTACTAACCTAATTTGACTATTTAAATTTTAGATTTAAAACACAATAACCATAGTTAATAATAGAGGAAATAACCACACGTTCGTGTGTGTGCTCAGTCGTGTCTGACTTTTCGCAACCCCATGGACTGTAGCCCACTAGACATGTCTAACTGGTTTCAATGGATCTAACAGATTGAGATAGACATATTTTCCTCTTCTATATTTCCTTTTTAAAGAAAGGAGAGTTGGAGGAGGGGAGGATAGAACTTTATCCAAGGCACTCTTCCCTAATATTTTTTCATTCTATTTTCTTATACCTAAAAGTTAGTACTCTCAGAAGGTAATTACAGCTCTTGATTTTTTTTTTTTTTACTGTTCTTGCTCACTTCATAAGCTGATGAAAACAATTTTTGATTCTTTTTGAAATCATGATGAAATGTTATCATTATCTTTTCTCATTCATTTTTAAAAATCTCCTAACATATACTGAGCATCTTCTCCCATTAGACCCTGTAGTCAGGTGCTATGAGGTAGGATTGGGCCCAAATATTTGTTATTCTAGCCATCTTCATACTGGAATTCTATTATACTCATGAGACATCTATAACTGTGATTAAAAGCTAGCTTTTGGGGAAATATTATGCATTAGTAATGATGACTGGGTTTATAACTGAAGCTAACATGGATCTTACTTCTATTATTCTTTTTTCAAATTTGTGGTGCATATATAAAAATACTAGTATTTTGTTTGTACAATATAGTCTTAAAGTATTTATTTTCACCATTTAAAAATAATTAAGATAGAAATTTGTGAGCAGTAAAAAAATGACAGATAATCTTTCAATCATCTAAACTATGGTATTAAACTATAGTATAATAAAATTCTATAAATACATTGAAAAATCAAAATTTTAGAAAATTTTTCCTCTTTTAGTGTACAGCTTTTCTTCTTTGTATTTTTCCACTTATTAAGGGCTTCTGGACCTATTGAATAATTACAGTCATCAGTGATTGTCCTCCTGTGCAAAAGCTGTTTTCAGGAAATGTTTATTATTTTAGTGCTTTTGAATATCTTACAGAAGTTGTACATGATACTGTATCTGAAAAGAGAAATCCTACTACCTTACTTACATTATACTTAATTTTTGACAATTTTTTTTTCCTGAATGTTTCATTGTCTCTCTGTGCAGACAAAGCTAAAAAGGATTATATCTGGTAAATCATTATTTTATCACAAATCTTTATTTTTCTTAGATTTGGATTATATTTTTACTACTTGGATTTAAAAAAAATACTTAGATTCAAAGAAGGCAAAGCCATCTCAGCTTTCTATTTCTCTTGCTTCCCCAAAACAACATTTTGTTTATTGAACTTTTGTGTAAGCTCTAATAATGTATCGATGGTATAGGATGGTGGGTAGACCCACACCAGATTGACATAGAGCACTGTTATTAAAAATGAACTTTTATGACTAGATGGACTGGTAGCCCTTGCACGGTGTGTTTTCTTTCCATGAAGTATCAACATTGACGTACGGATGATTCTGCTGAAACTTCTTTAGTAACTGAATGTGATGCCTGACAAGGGAGGCCTGTGTTTCAGGCAACTGGAACAGTGTACCTTAAAAAGGCTGATATTTTATTTATGCTGTAGTCTCTTAGCTTCTCTAGAGGGAATGTTTCTCAGTTCCAATTATTCCATTGATTTTGGCAGGGCTAACAGATTCAGTCTAAAAATAGATCATAACTATTACTTAATTTTTTTAAGATCTTTGCACCAACCAGGAGTTGAGAACTTTTATTTATTGAACACAAAATGGAGTGATATTTTAGAAGTATGCTGTGTGGTCTAGTGCTATTTAAACTTTGTGTCTATAGAGTCACCCATGGGGCTTATTAAAACAGGCCACACCTCCAGAGATTGGGATTCAGATTGTTGCGGTAAGGGTGAGGAATACACAATTTATTCCTCTGTGTGCTCTGTAGAAAGCTAGCACAATTGAAGTAAGCATGATGATGTTGGGTTAGTCAGACCCAGATTTAATCTTAGCTGGAGAATTATCTACTATTGTAGAACTGTTGTGAGTATTAATTACCTAAGAAACATGTTTGAAATAACCTAGATTGCTTACACTCCTTTAATTAAAATTAAATGAATCTATGAATTCTATTTGCTGAAAGTCTTTTGTGATATACTTTAAATAATACAGATTTTTAAAAGAAAACAGGTTTTACTTAATGTTCCTCAGATAACACACATTATATTTACATTGATATTTGAGCTCCTTATTTTGTGCCAATTTGCTGAATTTTTATTTTAAATATCTCATCCTACAGATTTAGTTTACATAGGATTTAAGCATTTTAATTTTCTTGTCATTCTTGAAGCAATGTGTCAAATGATTCTCAAAATTTAGAACAAACACACACATAACAGGTACAACCTCATCTTATGACTGGAATACATTTGACTTGCTCTAAAGGACAAACTAAACCATCCTTTCAACAGCTCAGTTTAAGAGAAGATAGTAGTAACACTTTAGTTTCTACCAGTAAGCATAAATGATATGGTCACAATCAGTTCAGTTCAGTCGCTCAGTCGTGTCCAACTCTCTGTGACCCCATGAATTGTAGCACAGCAGGCCTCCCTGTCCATCACCAACTCCCGGAGTTCACTCAAACTCACGTCCATCGAGTCGGTGATGCCATCCAGCCATCTCATCATCTGTCATCCTCTTCTCCTCCTGCCCCCAATCCCTCCCAGCATCAAAGCCTTTTCCAATGAGTCAACTCTTCACATGAGGTGGCCAAAGTATTGGAGCTTCAGCTTTAGCATCATTCCCTCCAAAGAAATCCCAGGGTTGATCTCCTTCAGAATGGACTGGTTGGATCTCCTTGCAGTCCAAGGGACTCTCAAGAGTCTTCTCCAACACCANTTTTTTTTTTTTTAAATCACCTTGTGACTTGCAGGTCGAAAGAAAAAGAAAGTTTAGTCACTCAGTTGTGTCCAACTCTTTGTGACCCCGTGGACTGTATCTTACCAGTCTCCTCCATCCATGAGATTTTCCAGGCAAGAGTACTGGAGTGGGTTGCCATTTCCTTCTCCAGAAGTCTCTCCAGAAGGTGAAGAAGTCCTTCTCCCGGGTCTCCCACATTGTAGACAGATGCTTTACCATCTGAGCCACCAGGGAAGTGAGTCGAAAGCTGAGTGAAAATCTAATCCCAGAAGGTTCAGAAGGTATAGAAGTCCGGGGATGTGGCGCTGCCCTGCTGTGTTCCACCATAGTTTCCTCTGGATGTTCTGGCCATCCCAGGAGGCCTTCTGTTCTATCCTAGGAGGCCTTGGCTAGATAGGAGATGGAGTCACCCCTCCTAGATCCAGACCATGCATTCTCATCAGGGACAAACTTGCTCCCAAGGAAATGAAAATTGGTTCTTGAGGGGCAAGGGAAAGCCTCTTGTTCTTTTTATGTATAAAGCAAGATATATGTCAGTGCACAAATATATATAGTACTCTGGTGGTATTAGAATTTATGGGGTGGGGTGGTGAAGAAAATAATGTCTAAAGTCTCCAGTTGGGGAGTGATAATTTTTTAAAAAAGATTGCAAGACACTGATTGGATGACTCTCCCCTTGGGACAGCCTCAGTAAGTGGCAGCATCCAGTCATCCAGGCCAGAAATCTAGGCGTCATCCTTGATGACTTTTCTCCCATAAGTCTTAAAGTTTCTCAAATATTTAATCATCTCTCCTAGTTTCATACCCAAACTCCAGTCCAAGCTACTCTCAGCTCTTGCCTTGGGATGATTAAAGGACTTGTATTTATTTGCCTGTCGCTTGCTCTGCTTCTAGAGCAGAGGTGGGCAAACCCGGGCTGCTTGTCAAGGGTTATTGGCACATAGTCTCGCTCGTTAATTTCCTTGGTGTCTCCAGGTACTTTCATGCTACGATGAATGGAATGAGTAGTTGCAACTGAAACCATGTGACCTGCAAAGTCTAAACAGTTTGCTCTCTGGCCTCTTATTAAAACAGTTCATGGATGCCTGTTTTGGATGGTGAGCTACTTAGGGTAAAGGTTGGGTCTCATTTAACACTATTCCTGGTGTTCCAGCTGCAAGCCTGGTGAAGGGTAGTCAGTGAGTGTTAGGAGATGAATAAGTGGATGGGTGACTAAACAGATGCAGCACGGCTGTGCTGTGGTCAAGGGCGGGCCCCTACCCCGAGTCCCAGCCCCTGCTGGTGTGAAAACCAGCAGGTTACTCTTTTCTCCCTGAGAGCAGGCCATGGCTTAAGTTCAAACCCAGCAAAACTCCCTTCCCGTCCTGTTCCTGCCCTCATTTCTGCTATTCCATCTTTTGATAAGAAGGAAGCTTTTCTTGTGCAGTGCAGATGATTAAAGATGAATTATCTAAGTACTGCTCCCCTCTGGGAATGCTGAGCAGAGTCTAACGGTGGTGCGTGGAAAAAAAGAAAAAGGAAATCCCTGGGTTAATATCGATCTTCAGAAATTGAAAGTGTTTGCTCCATAATGAAAAATTCCACAGGCGTTGGACACATCTGGGGCCTGATCCACTGGCTTCAGTTATGAGCGCATTATGAGGAACTCATGGCTGGGTTCTTTGAGACTTCTAAACTTCACAGCACCATGAGTTGCAGAGATCTCAGCTCACCGGAGTTGAGCACTTGCTGCATTTTTGAACTTGATGAGTGAGTTATTTCTAGTTGTGAGATAGTTTTGATTGGCCCCACTTTACAGCTCTGGAAATGGAGACTTTGAGAGGGAAGTGACTTATTCAAGTTCATACAGTTGCCAAGTGGCAGAGCAGGGATGTGACTAGTTTGACTGCTAATCCCGTGATCTTTGTCTGCAAATCAAGAGATGAAGATGCTAATAATAATAAAATCAACTTGTATGTTAAAAATCAGATTCCAAAGACCTGGCTCCTTATATTACTGAAGTATAGGGCTTCCCATGTGATGCAGTGGTAAAGACTCTGCCTAACAATGCAAGAGACATAGGTTCAGTCCCTGGGTGGGGATGATCCCTGGAGTAGGAAATGGCAACCCACTCCAGTATTCTTGCCTGGAAAACCCATGGACAGAGGAGCTTAGTGGGCTACAATCAATAGGACTGCAAAGAGTCAGATATGGCTGAGCACGTATGCATATAGTTGAATTAGAGTGTTGTAATTTAATTGTTGTTGCAGCAAAGTGTATATATACACACTCACTCTCTTTTTCATATCTTTCCCATTATGGCTGATCACTGGATATTGAATCTGGTTCCCTGTGCTCGCCGGTAGGACCGTGTTGTTCATCCAGTCTCCCTATAATAGTTTGCATCTGCTAACCCCTAATTCCCACTCCATCCTTCCCCCATCCTCCTCCCTTTGACAACCACATATCTGTTCTCTATGTCTGAGTCTGGCTCATAGATAAGTTCATTTGTGTCATATTTTACATTCCATATATAAATGATATCCTGTGGCATTTGTCTTTCCCTTTCTGACCTACTTCACTTAGTATGCTAATCTCCAGGTCCAACCATGTTGCTGCAGATGGCAATATTTCATGCTTTTTTTTATGGCTGAGTAGTATTCCATTGTATATATGCACCACATCTTCTTTATCCATTCATCTGCTGATGGACATTTAGATTGCTTCCATGTCTCGAGGTTTCCTTCTTCTTTTGCTTCTACTCTTCCTCCACTGGGTGTCCTCCATGTGCCAAGCTCTGTGTCAGGTAGACTTAGCCAGATAAGTGGGGACAATTCTATCCACAAGGAGCCCTCTCTCCAGTGTAATATACAACATAAAATCAGCAAGTACTCAGCAACAGAGCGTAATAGGTGCTGTGGCGGAGAAGGGCAGAGGACAGGAATCTGAACCAAACTGGAGTGATGCTAGAGGAAGGGAATGAACAGCTGCCTAGGGGAGATTTTGTTTTAAGGATGAGGAAGAGGAATCTGGCTCATGGAAACAGCATGTACTAAAGCAAAGCATGCGTGGGCAAGTTCCTCTATGTGACTTGAGCCACCACCTTAGTTACAGTTACCGTGTGCCCCTTCTCCTGCTAATACTACCCCCAGACCTCCTACATGGGCTGCAAAAAGACCAATGGATTTGCTTTAACAGTTTACTGTTATCAAAATGATGTTCTTCTTGCCACATTGGATTCTAAAAATGTCTACCTCCAACAGCATAACTTCACCAAAACACAGCCCATGAATCTATGCCTAACACATGGATTCTTCACAAATATTTGTTGAATGATGAAACGTTTAAGAATATGTTCAGAAAACTGTTCTAAAATTAAACTGCATTAAAATTCATACTGTGTAGCTAATAACTCCTTTCCAGGATTCCTCTATTTCTTTTGACCCAAAATGTACACATCTATGAGATTTTAAAGGGATAGTGAATAGTTTATCAGGTCTTAAAAGTCCTCCCATGAATATCTTACTGTTAGAGCAGATGAAGAATATTGGATAAAGGAAAGAAAAGGAAGAAATCTTAACCTTATGGGCATTTCTGTGAGTCAATCTAGGGACATGATTTTATTTAATTCCCATGACAGTCCTGGATGTCGGGATTTCTCTTGAGTTTATAGATTGAGAAATGAAGGGGACTCAGGGTCACAGCTGGAAAGGGGCAGGGTTTGTGTTTAAACTCTGACTCATTTGACTCCACAGCTCTTTCCCCTTAACCCTTGGGAATTAAACTCTCACCTCAAACTCTTCAAATAGGCGTTCACAGATTTGACTCAGATTTGATCAGCATTTGACTCTTATTACCCTTTCTCAATATTTTTCTGTTTTTATTCACTCCCTGAAGTTGATGTGTCTTGGGATACAAACTTCAGTTTTCTCAGATGCCCTCCTCTGCTTCTTTCTCTCTTGATGATACCTCACCCTTGTCACCACTCCATTTGTGTACATGGATGTGACATCATAAAGAAGGGTGTGGCACCTTGGGACCCAGCTTTCTGAGCAGCTGCCAAGGAGCCAGATGATGCATCAGGAAGTGTGTGTTTAAAGGTTATCTCTTTATGGAGTCAGTCTTGGCCAGTGGGAAGTGGGAGAAGGGATGAGTCAGACAGATGGTTATTTCCGTCTCATTTTCCAATACTACTCTGAGGCAGTCTCTCTTCTTGACCCATCTGGGTATTGGGTGAGCAAGCTTTCTGAATGATGTCCTGGATTCCTTAGCTGGCTGTGAAGTGAGAAGTTGCAGGGTAATACACTGCCCCACAGAACATCATGTTTTACCTTTCCTCACTTCCCCTATCCTTCATCATGAGAACCTTGGGCTTGTCCTTCCATGTAAGTTGTAAGCATCTAAAGTCTGCCCCAGGCTCTGCTTTCTAGAAAGCCTGGGGAGAGAAAGGGAGAAGGAAGGAAAGAATCTCGAGCTCATGTATGACGATGATGTTGGGAAATCGCTTTGCCTTCCTCTAGTCCAGGAGTGCTGGGCAGAGGCATATTTATCCCATAATGTGCTAAATTCTTGAATATGAGGTAAATCTTTTACCCTGTTGGGGTCAATTTTACATGTCAACTTAGATAGGCCATGTTGCCGAGTTGTTGGATAAAACTTCAGTTTAGACGCTGCTATAATTGCATTTTTTTAAAAAGATTAGATGAACATTTACTAAGACTTCCCTGGTGGCTCAGAAGGTAAACAGTCTATCTGCAATGCAGGAGACCCAGGTTCTATTCCTGGTTTGGGAAGATTATTAATAAGTCAGTAGAGCAGATTATTTTCCACAATTTGGGTGAAACTGAACCAATCAGTTCAAAATCTTAAGAGGACAAAAAGACTGAGATCTTCTGAAGAAGAGGGAATGCTCCTCAAGACTACAAAGAATTCCAGACTGCTGCTATATGAAATTTGGACTTCACATCATCAACCATTCCCTGGGTCTCCATAGTGCCTTGTGGAGTTTGGACTCGCCAGCTGCCTGCAAATGAGCCAATTGCTTAAAATCTATCTGCCTACCTATCTTTCTACTCGGTTTTGTTTCTCTTATATGCCCTCTAGAAACATCAGAGAAAACCTAATACAAAGTATTTAATGTGGAATGCCCCGAAAATTATTTTAAACAACAACAAAATACTATCTGGGAAAATGAATGCCCTGAAATAACCTCAGTCAAAGCTATTTTGGATGCCTGAAGATGTCATTGCCAGACTTTATTAAAAAAGAAACCAGATAAATTATTTCCCAATGTTTTGCAAGATGTGAGAGATTCAGGTAAGTTAATGAAGGTGTCAGATGGAAATATGATGATCTTCCTTGCGCATCCACCATTTCCTTGGATAGTGTGATCAGTCGTTGTTCAGTCCCTCAGTTTTGTCGACTGTTTGTGATCACCTGGACTGCAGCACGCCAGGCTTCCCTGTACTTCACTCTATCCTGAAGCTTGCTCAAACTCATGTCCATTGAGTCGGTGATGCCATCCAATCATCTCATCCTCTGTCATCCCCTTCTCCTCTTGCCTTCAATCTTTCCCAGCATCAGGGTCTTTTCCATTGAGTTCACTCTTCACATCAGGTGGCCAAAGTACTGGAGTTTCAGCTTCAGCATCAGTCCTTCCAATGAATATTCACAGTTGATTTCCTTTAGGATGGAATGGTTGGATCTCCTTGCAGTCCATGGTACTCACAAGAGTCTTCTCTAACACCACAGTTCAAAAGCATCAGTTCTTTGGTGCTCAGTCATCTTTATGGTCCAACTGTCACATCCATACATGACTGCTGGAAAAACCATAGCTTTGACTAGATGGACTTTTGTTGGCAAAATGATGTCTCTGCTTTTTACTGTGCTGTCTAGGTTTGTCATAGCTTTCCTTCCAAGGAACAATCATCTTTTAATTTCAAGGCTGTAGTCACCACCTGCAGTGATTTTGGAGCCCAAGAAAATAAAATCTGTCCCTGTTGCCATTGTTTCCCCATCTGTTTACTGTAAAGTGATAGGACTGGATGCCATGATCTTGATTTTTTGACTACTGAATTGTTTTTATTTATTTTTTAACTAATTATTTTAATTTGAGGCTAATTACACAGGACTGGAAAAGGTCAGTTTTCATTCCAATCCCAAAGAAAGGCAATGTAAAAGAAAGCTCAAACTACTGCACAATTGCACTCACTCACATGCTAGTAAAGTGTTGCTCAAAATTCTCCAAGCCAGGCTTCAGCAATACGTGAACCATGAACTCCCTGATGTTCAAGCTGGGTTTAGAAAAGGCAGAGGAACCAGAGATCAAATTGCCAACATCCGCTGGATCATGGAAAAAGCAAGAGAGTTCCAGAAAAACATCTATTTCTGCTTTATTGACTATGCCAAAGCCTTTGACTGTGTGGATCACAATAAACTGTGGAAAATTCTGAAAGAG